>BEXV01000516.1:76319-98574 GCA_003118195.1 Hemicentrotus pulcherrimus | reverse complement strand
GGGGGGGGGGGGGGGGAGGGGGCTCCGGTCGGAAATCATCATATGATATAAGTCTCATTTTTCATTTTCTCGCTCTTTTTTTACATTAATTTTTTCTCTTTTTAAAATCTAAATTAATATTTTAAAAAGATTTTGATAGCTATAATCTTTCTCTCTCTCTCTCTCTCTCTCGTTCTCACTCTCATTCTTTGTCTCCTTCTATCTCCCTTCCTCTATATCATCTCTGTCTATTTACTCTTCATCTTCACTTCTCTCCCCCCAATTCCTCTCCTTTAATTCAGAACTTTTTATAATCATTAACACGCGTCCAGCTCCGTCCACACAGCTTAAAGACGTTTACATTACACTTCCCATATTTGTCATCTGAGCTGAATTCGCGTAATTTAGGGATTTAATGAGCCCCGACTTGACCGCTTGGCCAAAGGGCACGGGTTATATAGATGATTAGCTCGTAATTAGTCTAATTCTTTCTCGGATAGCCACTGGACATACTTGTAGAGGGAGAGTCTTGTACCAATAAAATTCAAAGACAAAAAGCATATTAAAATTGAAATGCAAAATGAACAATTCTAAAGACAAAATGCAGAATTTCAAAAACATAATGCAGAATTTTAAAGACAACCTGCAGTGAGCCTCCCTATTAAAATGTCATAAGTCATCTTACTTGAAATTAATGATGCAATTATTATCCCAAAACATGATTAACGGAAATAATATGGTATGAATTGTTGATTGAGACATTTATCTAAACGCATTTAGAGGAATGATCAGTATAAACTAGGGTTACAAAATGAAACAAGAGGACCAAATTAGTCAATTTATATTATATCAGTATCTTAATTTCAATGGGAAAAAAGGTATCAACAAAACTCTTCCTCTCTCTCTCTCTCTCTCTCTCTCTGGTCCCCCTGTAAACCTATGTATTTTTGTCAAACATTCGACGCATCACAGTGAAATGAGCTATGGTGCTAACACTTTAGCTTTCTGAGATGCAATACGACCATGCTACTGTATAGCGAGGACCCCGCTATGCTTGAGTTTTAGTAAGCGCTATAAAGGAGATTATTCGACCAGTACCATGCATCCATGGATTACGCGCCTAGGAATGCCCGCGGATACCAGCGCGAAATAGCCGTCAAAATATTGGACGTTTATCCGTTCCGATTAGTTGCAATTAGGACACTTTTCTAGGCCGCTGTTTTTGCTTTTGGGGTTGATGATGACGGGTGATAAGTGTCGCTATCGGCATCATCGTCGTCGTCATTTGCGGGGATTTAAAGGCATGGCTGGACAGAGGATGTCGTTTTATGGGATCCAGCAGTTGGTTAGGCATTGTATCAATTCATAATCGCTTTTTAATTGATAGTGAATTGGGTTGCACATCTCAGTGATATAGGAAAATGAAGAAGAAAAAGAAGACGAAGAAGAAGTAAAAGAAGGAGAAGAGGTGAACATTCCTAAATCTAACACTTCGTCTCTCTCTCTCTTTCTCTCTCTCTCTATCTGCCTCTCTCTCTCTCTCTCTCTCTCTTTCTGTCACTCTCCTCTATCTCCCTACTATCACCTGTTTATCCCCATCTCCCTTTTCGATTCTCTCTCTCTTACTCTCTCCTCTCTTTCTCTCTTTCTCCCCCTCTCTCCCTCTGTCTCGTTCTCTCTCTCTCTCTTTCTTTCTCACTCTCCCTCTTTCTCTCCCCACTTTTCCCTCTCTCTGTTTGTCTTTTTCTCTCCCCTTCTCCCCCTTCTCCCCTCTCTCCCCGATCCTCTCTCCTGTACTGCACCTAATGACCTACATTCACACTCAACCTCAACTTGCATTATTCTATATATTCTAATCGCATTTCATCTTTAAAATCTTTATCTATCTGTCGTCTTCACGTCTAAATACCCACCCACCTACGGTTCTCTCTATCTATTAATATCCCCCTTTATTGTCTCATCTTTCTACTTGACCGCACTGTTTAATAGTTCATGCTGGAACGTATTTATTATTTTTGCCTACAAAAGTCTCAATCAGATAATTTACCTTTTTGTTCACCCGCCCCCTTTTATTCTAGCTCCGAGTGATAACTTCTGATTTAGCCGGGCCCACAAACCCGTCATTCTTTTGTTACAGGTAGAGATAATCAGGCTAGATAATTATGAGGTAATATCTTAGATTGCCGACTGATTGCGTTTTTATAAAAGGGGTATTCATTCGACTTATATTCAGAGGCTCCACGGTGTACAGGGAGTCCTTCAAATTTGTCTCTAAATTGACAATTTTGAAGCCTTGTTGGCAAATAAATGAAGAACAAGAAAAAAAAAGAATCTTCCCCCTCTCTCTCTCTCTCTCTTCCTCTCTCTCTCTCTCCCTCTCTGTCTTTATCTCCGTGGGTTTTTGGGGGGTTGCTTTTCGGAATCTTTGATGAAGCTCTGTTGGTAGATAAGAAACTTAAAGTGCCCATTCCCGCATGTTTAAGTATATGGGAACAGTTTTCAAATGTTTTTTAAATTATTTATTATTCTTATAATATAAAACATTCTTCTTCTTCTTCTTCTTCAGGTTCTTGTTGTTCTTCTATTTATTATTGCATTAAAAATGGGAGGGGGGAGGGGGTCTTTGCATGTCTTGGAAAATGTTTAGTTTATTTGTACGCAAATTTGAATCGAACACCCCTCCCCCTTTTTTGTTTTGTTGATGGTCTAGGGATGCCCTTGTCGTGGTCGAAAATACCTAACTATGAGCTTGGCATGCAGCACCCACATCCCCAACAGATACATTTCCGAAGAAACAAGATTTTTTAAACATAAACAAACTTATGCATAAACAAACTTATGCATAAACAAACTTATGCATTTTTCCTTATGTCAATTTGTGCACGAGTCTTGACTTTAGGTAAATACTTCGACATGGTTAACGTAAAACTAAATTTAAAAAAAAGAAGATATATATTCCTTCGGTTTTTCTTTGTGTCCTTTGTTAGTACGGCAAACAAGGAAGATCTGCCGTCGTGATCTTCAAACCTCAATCTGTGGCAATATTCCTATTTTCATTTGTCTTTTCTTGGTTATAATTATGCCCATGAAATGTATATATGAATAAAAGATGTTCAATTTTGCCTTTAATATGTTGATGTTAAATAAACTTGCCGCTACCAGCTGAGAAGAATACCTGTTCTATCAGTGCCTTTATGTCAGAATAATACTTTTTGATTGGTTATAGGATAACGATGAATAATGGAATTAATGCAAATATGAGACCAAAAAGTTTTTTTCTTCTTTACACTTACCTTCNGGGGGGTAGCGCGGCACGCTTTTCGCGAGGGTTGCATTCCATAAAGAAGTAAGCTGGCGCCAATTATTATCTGTCTGTCTCTAACCCGATGCCATTTCCCTTGTCCAGTCGTTTCACTATTGAAATATAAAAAATAGTGTAAAATGTGAAAAAAGAGAGAATTGCGAATTGATGATACGGAGCTTGATTTCGAACAAATGAGGAAAGTGTGCCATCCGTCATACTAGTCGGTCAACTTACTATCAATGGCGTTAAAGGTACTATGCCTCATTTGCAGCCAACATCAAATTTTGTATAGAACGTTGCAGGAATTATGAATATGTTACGTATGTCCTATCTGTGAAATTTAAATGTTAGCAGTGTCCCATTATTCAAATTATTCCAGGCAACCGTGAACTTCTAGACTTCACTGTCAGACACTTTTGATTGACTGACTAAAATGAGCTGTAAAGGAACATGAGCAATTGAGTATTTGTATACATCAATAACCTACTTCTTGTAATTGCCAAAATTAAACTGATTGAATCTTTGGGCAGCACAAAACGTACCACCACTCGGCACAAGGGTCTGAAAATCAGACTATTACTAAAATGACTGCAATCACTAAAGTCGATTCGACAACTAATGCTCGTTAATTTTCCCACTAAAAACAATAAAGGACATTTTCAAGTCCTTTCGTTTAGAGAGAAGTTAGTATTATCTTTCAAATGCCGTTGAAGTTTAACCTTTTCATTTTGGGGGCCGGCTTGCAAATGGGACACAGTACCGTTAATAAATGGTTATTGTCAACTTCTGCAGTTCAATACAGTCTTGTTAAACACAGATGGATAGACATGGTTTAAATTTGATTTCAATTCGACTAGTTGATGATTGAATGTAAGGATATTCGGCAGGTGATGAAATATTTTGTTCTCAGTCTGACAGAAAAATAAAGTATGACTCTCACACTTCCCGCCCCCCCCCCACATTCTTTCCTTCTCTTTCCTTTTCCGTTCAAATTTTCTTGTAGATTTGTGCAAATTATTCAGGCATACACAACATAAGTTTCTTGCTTCGCGGGGTCTCGAATACATGTATACACATTATATTAACATCGAGTCCCAAACCAACAACCAAAAAAAGAAAATTTTAACAGAGATTTGTTTCTCGACAAAAAAGAACAAGCAAACAAACAAACAAAAACACGCAAGATCTCGCAACTTACGGTCCTCGATTAACAAAAAGGTGCAACATTAAATTGTAATCCTTTATTCACCACAGACTAAATAGATGTTAAACCAGGTCATCGATGGAGTCAATAAGTTCCTGACTTACATCATTCTATTATATTAGCCCTGTAGTAATGAATTATCCTAATTGAGCACCTTCTTTAAATCTGGAAACAATATCATTTTAGTGGCTTATAAGTCAATTCTACTTTCTCAAAGGGTATACAAGGACAAGGTCTCTATTTTGTTTTGAGAAGGGTTAGTGTACCTCAAGCTATATCCATTATAACCAGTTGCCACGTCAACAACAAAAAAGGGGTAATAAAAGAAGAAAAAAGGGTAATACTAATAATAATCTAAAAAAGGTTAAGTTGAAATCCGTAGGTGAAATTAAAATCCGAGAGAAACTGTACAAACTTTATTCCGAGAATATGATTGTACCCTTTAAACCCAGACATTAAATGGAGTTGTTGGGACTAAAGGGAGATGCAAAAGAAACTGCCTTCACAAAATAATATGTTTTGTGTGACACGCTAAATCAATATTTCCTTGGCGTTTTCTAATTTATTGTCTTATTCCTCAGCTGTTTTATAGATATACACGTTGGATTCTGAAAGAATTTGAATTACCATCTTCATTCCCTTTGCAATCACTTTACAGTCTCTATAAAACCCTGTAAGACTGGACTACTTTCAGATCCAGGTCTGTTGTTCTGAGTGCCTGAATCTCGTATGCAAGGACCTAGAGGGACACAGGAATTCAAGGAATAAAAATTTGCCTGAAAAAGGTTACAAAAGTCCCCTCATATCTTCTGATTCAATCTTCGGCGATATGGCCTTGAAGTCATACAAACCTTTCTTCGACACATTTTTTTTTCTTTAGGCCCGAATCGCATGCGCCCATTCATCTGGATAACTCACGACAAATTGAACAATCCCAATCGCTACATTAAGCAGTCAAACCGGTGTGGAGAGGTTGTAACTCAAACAAATGTTTAGGGATCATTAACTAATCGCGAAAGATCTTAATTAATTCCATGTTCTTGTCGCCGGTTTGAAAGAGAAGCTCACAAAAAATCGTGACTTAGATTGTATCGACCCTCACCTTAACAAGTTTTGGAAGGGACTTGATCATCAATCTTTGGAAGGTTGTGCGGCTTCGTCGATCAAAACTGAACTTGAATACCCTACAGAACTGCGTCTTCATCGTCCAAAAAGTGTCTGATATCATTGCGAGTCCAATCCTTCAAGACGTTTCATCAAAAGCAAAAATATCAGGCTAATTGCATTGTCATGTTTAATGGCGCATCAATCATTCAAATTCATTTGAAAACGATGTTTAGAAATACGGTTTAGCGTTGATTAATAGCTAAATACAGGTTGATGACCTCATAACACTGCCCAAATTGAAATGAAACAGTTCTTACAAACAAAATAGTTCAGGAATGTTTCAATTGCACTTTGTATAAATTACATCAGCTTTGCTATTTAGTCAAATTATTCTATTGCAAATCAAGATGTCATTGCCCTGAGGCCTGTAATAATATCAATATAAATGATTGTCCGTCCTAGTAAATTGCTGGGTCATTATAAACGAAATAGAAATAGATCAATAATGCGGTTGGATTGGACACACTCGTCATATTTATAAAGCAATGATTATACACCACTAGCGAGAGAATTTAAACGAGTATTAGTCGACGCATACAACATGTAGGTCAGAGTGAATACTGATTATCTAAATTATAAACAGTTCAATTTAGAGTGAACTTAGATGTAAATATTCAAAGTTTGTTAGATTGATGTAGTGGTTCTGATGATGATATATTCAAATCTGGGGATAATTGCGAGAATGAAATATTGTCCTATCGCCCCAGATACGTTATAGACAACTTTTTTAAAAAGCTATTAAAAATCATTTTTGATTCATTTCAAGTGTAATATACCCTTGTCAATTTCAAAACTAATTAAATCTATTAGTCTTGACGTGTTTCAATCGTACGGTTCTTTGTTAACGTTATTTTAGATTATTATTGTAATTTTGAATTACAAATTTAATATCACGTTTACAATTATTGGTTGTCTTTGTTTTGTAGCTGTTTAAAATGTTATTTTTGGGAAGATTTTACTCTAGTTCACAAAACACGATCATTTCGTACGTTTTCTTCTTTTAACCATCAAATTAACTTAAGCAAAGGTACTGAATAATTATGAAAATCAATGGTAATCATATGTTCCTTGTCGGTCTAAGATAATATAATTTTTGATTAGATATTTAGACAAATTGATTTGACGAATATTATTTATTCTAATTATTATTAGGTGGAGATATTTCATTCCTATTTCATCTTTCAAAAGCAAAACAAATATATTGAGCACGTGGCGATATTCAGCATGGTCAGATTAAATAAGATGGAAAATGATTAAAACAAGATTTAAAAAGATATGAAACTCTGATAAATAAAAAAAAACTAAATAAAACTCACGCTAAATTCATATTATCACTTTGATAAAGAAGCAAGCAAAATGTTATCTTTGACGGATGTGAGAGAAGGAAACGCGACGAAGCAACAAAAAGAGACAAGTTCGTGATCTTATGAATAGGTTTTAAAAAGAAAGCACGCATCAAGCAACGTTTAAGAGCTTAAACAACAGGAAGGAGAGGCCACAAAGAGCGAGCAAAACAATCATGACACACTTTTCACCTGTCTTTAGCGGCATCCATTCTCTAGCAAATATACCGGCCCGTCTGTTACCAACATCTGATGGATAAACTGGTGTCAGAAAGTGAGCCAAAACGTCAATTCAAAATTCCCTCCTTTTTGTGATCGCGTGCAGGTAAGAATTCGTCTTCTCTTTTGTGAATGGCACTCGCAGATCAGCTGATTGGACGATGAATGGAAAGATGTCTTTGTGATGGAACAGATAAACGATGGCTGGAGATGGGTATCTTATCACACACATATGGTGAGGAGAGACGTGAAAAGGAAAGTGGAATGGATGGAAGATGAAGGGAAAGAAGAACAAATTGTTGATTAGATGAATAACTTGAGTGATTTTTGTTTCTTGGGTCACATTCTATAGAATTGTAATTAAAGGTAAATCGAACCTTGATAGCAAACTACTCAAGATGAAAGCAAAAAAAAAATCAGAGAAAAAAGACTGTGAAAGTTAGATAGAAATTGGAGAAATAAATGAGTAAGTTATGAATCTTTGAACATTATAATCACTGATAGGTATAGGCTCTTCAAATTGGCTGAATCGGGAATGTCTCTGTGATGTAGTGGCGGACAACTTTCCCATTCGTTCCAACACACCAAATGACTCAACTTTCAATTATTTAAAAAACCTATGACTCATAGGGTCTATTCTCTTTATATGACCTAAAATGATATGCTATACATAATATATTTAGAGTAGAGTCCTGAGTGAGAAAACATAAATTACTGTTATTTTTGTACACGGCAAAGGAGGGAGTTTACCACGACTTTGTCTCAACCCACTTACCAAACTGCCAATTTGAGATCCGCGTGGACCTATTGATCTCACATTTCAAACATTCATAACTTAATCATTTTTAGTCTGATTTATTTTAGACTTTCGCCATTCTGTTTATCTCATTATTTTTCTTTCTTACAAATGAACATATTAAAAAGTTATTAAAAAGTCAACTTCAGAACAAAAGAAGAATAATTGGGTGATGAGTTAGTAAACAGCTACGCATAGATTAAAATCACATAATAGATAAGTATACAGACAGATAGAAAGATAGATAGCTGGCAGATATCAGATAAATCATATGATAGACGGACTGAAAGCCACATATAGAGACAGATGGATGAATGAAAAGATAGGCAGACAGATAACGACAACAAAGAAAGTTGATGATCCGACCCCCCAAAAATCAACTTGTCTGATCTAAAGAGCGAAATAAAGTTACAAATAAAAAACCCGTGTATAGGAGATAAATCATGGCATGTTTGAAAAATTTAAAAAAAAATACAAAAATACAAAAACAAAGAAAATGGAATAATGTCTTTTTCCTTAAAAGCAGAACATGGAATCGGGGGGCAATGTTTTACATATAGAATGATAAAACGAAGGAAAAAAAAACAGCTTACACATTTCTTGCGAAACTAGACCATAACTAGATTGTAAAAGCATATATGCTGTACTAAAAGATTATATATAATTTGTATTTAACTATATCTTAAAATACATAGATGCTATGATGAAATATCTAGGTCTTGTGATTAAAAAAAAAGGTTTTTTTTTAAATAATTGTAACCAAGAGGCATTTACATGATTGATCAGGTTTATTTGTGCAATTTACTTTACAGATAGTATTCAGATGTAAAAACCTAAGTTCCTCTTCACTTTTTATCACATGCTCTCGTACAAAGTCAGGGAGGGAGATGATGAAAGAAGAGAAAGAAAAGAGGGGAACTTTGAAGGCCAAGTCCAGTCCCAAATTGACTTGGTCTTAGTAAATGCAAAAACAATGAGACAAACAATTCAGAAAAAAAAAGATTAGGGGAAATCGAACAATTGATAAGAGAAATAATGAATCTTTCAATGACATTACAAACCTTGATACCTTGTGATGATAGCGTTCCCTCATAGCTCACTGATTAATTGTCTTATATTGATAATAATTGGTTTCGTTTTTGCCGAGTTCGTCACGGAATCGATGCCCAGTCACCTCCCGAATCACGCCCCGAAGTTGATTAATGTCGCGTTTGGTTATACCTGCATGCAAAGTGCAATGTACCTCGTGTAAGCTCGGTTAAACTCGTGTAAACTCGTGTAAACTCGTGTTACCTTGGACTACTGCAATGTACATTGTATATGTTGATATTAATAAACCCAAACTCTCTAAACTTCTCTTCAACATGCGAGTGGTGGAAAATCTAAAACATTAAAACATTTAACACAAAAGTCGGCTACCTAACCACGAATCGAAGCTCATGACAGGTTTAATACGATGCACACACAGAATGAAGGCAATTGTGAAAAAAGCATGTGGTAATTTTGGCAACCAGAATATAGTTATATACTGATCATGTAATATACTATAACATTAAGTAGTAATGATATTATTAGGTAATAATTAAATAAATGAGGCTTAATTACAGGTTTGGTTGAAGAACACCATTATGATAACTCTAACATTTATTTGTTGTGAAAAATGAACTCATGTAGAAGAAACTTTGATTAATACATTTTTATTTGCACTGCTGCTGAATTACGGAAGCTTACATATCAACGAAAAAAAAAAAACAATGGGCACGGGGTGGACGGAATAAATTCAATATCAGGAAACAAAAAAGTAAGGAAAATTAAGTATTATTAGTACTTTTATCCAAGTTTTAAGCTAAAACTGTTGTATATTCTACGCTCATAATTTATAAGAGAGGTGTCACTAATTGGCGTCATCATGGATCGCTAGTCATTCTTCCTCCCTCTCACATCTCGGATAGACCTTGACTCGATCCTTTCAAATTCCTAATGCCCACGCACTAATTATATTATTGCCACATTTGCTTGATTTCAAATGCGATGTTTAATGATACATGCATATCTTGATCTGCATTGAATAAATATTATCATTACGGTTAAATGTGTCGTGCGAATTCTTTTGAACTCCGCGAAATGATAATCGTCACTCCAACAGTTGCTAATCGTCCCCACAATGAGGACCAATCAGATATGATATAATTGAAAGGAAAGACCATTTAGCGGATTAACGCATGGTAGATGAATCAACGAACCGAAATGGAACTGATTTTAACGCCAATTGTCATCGCAATCGAAAGATCAGAGAGCATTTGAACTTAAAGGATGAGGAGCAAGGGAAAGAGAGGGGCAAATATTTGCCGAAACCTGGACACGACGTATCTGTCGACAGCATCTCACGATGGCGGAAGAATCAAAGACAGGCAAGCCCACATCCATCCAAGACTTGCCCCCACAAATGGAAAAATAGATTCACATCAAAAGCAATTAATCCAGAATATTTTGATGAGCATTTAATCACCCCTTTACAATCTTACAAAAATATCTCTCACCTCTGACATTGTTATGACGTTTGATGACAATATGATCAACCATTAGTGATGTGCCTACCCGCGAGCTTCTGTTTGATACTATCTTGATGTCTTTTGTGGGGGGAAATATATTTTGATTTGAGATCTTGAGATTATTTTCTTGGGTATGTATAAATGTTGGCTGAGGCACCTGTTGTGTGTCATTTAGTAAGAAGCAAGAAGGCGGTAGAGTTACTTCTAGAAGAGGGTGAAAAGAAAACCTGATTTTACATATTACAAGGATTTACAACGAATGTAATTCAAGTCGATGTGTTTCTTGGCATTGTAAATAAGGATCTTAAATGAGTTGCCGTTTTGCTTAACATGGTTGGAAATAATAGCGTGGAAGTCTTGACAAACGGACTAAGAGTGAAATCGAAGCTTATCACAGAGAAGACTATCAACATAGGAAGAACAGAAGTGCAGACAATTTAAGCAAGAACCTGAAGGAGATGATATGAAGATGAGATAAAAGAAACAAAAGGAGGAGAGCAGAAGACGGAGGAAAAGCAAATTGAAAAGATCTTGTATCGGTGTCGTGGTCAAGTGCTTGATGTCACCACTCTATCAACAGGTCTAGATTCAAATCCTAGCCATGGATGGAATTTACATTTCTTTGAAAATCTAAATTTGCGAGTATTTAGTCAGGTGTAGTAAAATTATGCATGGCGGAAAGAGATTTCCTTAATGTTTTTCTTCTTCAGAACCTTAATGACTATTCGTCAAAAAGCGAGGTCATGTCTTTTTCGAAGTGTTTAATCGAGAATCCCTGGAATTAATGTAGGCGTAACCATGTAAGAATTCTCGAAAATTGCACAATCATTGCTTTTTAGTTGACCCCTCTGTTTCCAATATGTATTCTTTAATTTTAGTAAATGATTATTATTGATTTGTAATGTATTTTTTGGAAACAGAAATAAAATTGAAATTTAAGTTGAGGTTGTAATTTGAATTTGAATTTAATTTGTATTGCTTACAGTGATAACATGGGTTGTTATTGTAGATCAGTGGTTTGTTGCCTTTAGCCAGGAGACGGGGCGCCAATATGTTAACAAGAATATACATTTCAATATGGAATAGCTTTGTCCCTCGTACATGATTCAAAGTTGTGGATCCTCTGATATTCTCTTGTAATTCCTGATGAAATAATAACTAAATGAAAAGAACACGAAGAGAAAGTATGACGAGGGAGGCTAATAATACAATAAATTTGGCTAAATCCTTTCCAATGCTCACAATTAATGATACCGAATAGATCGCATTGAACCTTTCAAAGTGACTAGGTAACATTGTTGAAGGTTGTAGAAAAATTGCGTAATTTTTGTATGAAATGTTACTTATTATATTCCTTCTACTGTACTAACCCTCTAACATGCAAGAAATCCTGAAAAATTTCCCTAAACACAAAGATATTTATGGTTTTCTTTGAAGGTGTCACTGTGCGACACTCAATTTTCTTAACCGTTTTTCAATGAAACTTAAGACAGGCTTTTAAATATCTTTCTACACTTAAATGTCTGGAATGGTATATAGAGCCAATTCATTGCTTTGTGAAGATTTAAATTTACTTAAAATGTAATTAAATTGTAATAATATAGTTGGGAGAATTAAGTATTCGATCAGATCAGTTTTTACACAATTTGTATCATTAATGATAATGATAATAATAATAATACTAGTTCAGTTCTTGTATAGCGCATAATACGTTATGAAATAACATCTTTATGCGTTTCCAAAGAGCTTTGGTTTGTTTTCACTCAAAATTTTCAGATTATCTTTATTTGTACATCTAGCATTGAAGTCACTACCTCAGCACCATTTTCTTTCATCTGGACAATGTTACAAAGCCCCTTAAATGCATTTCTTTTTTTTTCAGTTTGATACAAGTCAATCCTTTTAAAGCTTTATTAAGTGTACCTCTAACAATTTGAATTAAATCATCAGGCGGCTAGTAAATAAATCAGGGATTGATCTAGGAACCTCTAAAGGATTGAGTGCTCACAGTATTGACAAATCAATGACAATCTTAACATGATAATTTCAAACAAATTGTGTTCCTTGATCAGAAGGATGCCCGTGTTTTGGTTGTTTATAGGGGGAAGGGGCATGGGTCGCTTTCGCTCCCTATCCCATAAATTTGTTCAATAGAACTGTAGCATAGAAATGAAGCATTACTGTTTTCTAACTTCATGATTTTTGTAAGTTAAAGGTAATGTACCCTTTTTGCAGCCAACATCTATTTCTGTAAATATTTTCGGGAATCATGAATATGTCACGTATGTCCTATCTGTGAAATTTAGACGTCAGCAGTGTCCTAATATTCAAATTATGCACAGAAAACCGTTTACTTTCTTGACTTCACTATCAGACACTATTGAGTGAGTGACTGACTGACTTTTTTCTTTCTTTAGTAATAACATACTTAAAATGAGCTGTAAAGGGTACATGACAAATAGCCAAAATTAAACTGATTGAATCTTTGTGCAGCACAAAACGTTCGACCCATCGGTGCGCGCTCGCTAAATTTCGATTCGACAACCAACGGTCGTTATTTTCCCACAAAAAAAAAAAAACATTTCCAAGCCCTTTTGTTTTGAGGGAAGTTCTACATTAGTGTTATCTTTTAATTGCCGTTGGAATTCAACCTTTTCAATGTTTGGCCTGCAAATTGGACGTAGTACCTTTTAAGTTTTCTCTTTCACTTTCATTTTCCCCATCTCTTTCAGAGAAATACTATTCTTTGCCGCCGAATAATTAGCAGACAAAAAAGATCGTCACTGCCTATTGATTGTGTTCCTTGTACCTAAATCATTGATCCTTATCCTGTCCTAGATTTCTTTTTCTGTTGATAATCCGTTCTTTAGCGTGGCGAGGGGGGGGGGGGGGCTGTAGCATAAGTGATGGAAATACCACACAAAAAAAACTCTTTAATATCCTTTCGGCAAATCTAACACCTTTGACAAGGTGTACCTATTTTTTCCCCCAAAGATTGTCGACATATTCGATTGCCAAACCGATTCACCCTGCATAATTTAGACTTCATTTTCTAGTGACTTGCGGGGCAACAAATTTTGTCGGTAATGGAAAGGATAAGAAAAATTTGGTCTCGGTTCCTATTCCCTTTTTGTTTATTTCATTCAAAAATAATTTAAGTTATTTCATCTTACTTATCAATATAAATCTGCATTTTAAAAGTATATGGGAACGACCCTCAATATTGGAATATGTGTATAAAACACCACCAGGAGCAAAAACGCACTCCCGAATATCCAGAAATGCGCTTTTTGAATTTCAATCATATTTGGCAGTGTGGGTAATTCGATTTGCCTTTGCTTCGCGCAATCGTAATAGGTTCATTCAGGCAGAGGCGGTAAAAATACGACAGAGATCAAAGCATATATTTTGGGGTATATTATTGTCACTCAATGGGTGTAAAGATCTGTTATCTGAACCTGTAATTGTGCTGGTGTTTGGCTTGTATCTGAGTCTATTGTAAAGAATAATAACATTAGTTCAAGATTATTTAACCGATCCTAGTCTTATCGCAAATCTAAAGTTACAAGATATCCTTGCGCTTTAACCGCATGCTTTCTAAATCGTTTAATTCTTTTTAAAGATAGAATTGAATAAACCGAATGTTCAAGATATCAAATAAATGACACGTGCCAAACAATTTTGGTTAAAAAAAAATAGTGGCTGAGTAATGGGCATAGAATGATAAGGAAATCCGGGTAATTTTAAGTAGGCCCGACAACATATGCTTAACACAGGTCACTATAATTAATGTGCAAATTGTAGTTGTGGCTTTTATCGAAGATGATGCCCATTTAATTTGTTGTGCGTTTGTTTTTATTTCACTGATTCAGACAACCAATCTACTGCAGGATAAACAACCCAGATTAAATCATGGTAATTTTCTCTCAAAATACGACTCCCATACCAGATTAGCTATAAGGGGTTCAACTGTTCAACTGGGGATTCGTTTAAACCTACTTGTAGAATTACTGATCAAAGCTTTGTCTCTATTAAAAGGGTGTTTCCTCTCATGCGGTTTGGCTCCATCCTTTTTACATCACTATGGCTTCTACTAATTTTTGTAATATAATAATAATATTTAGCCTAATTAGCGCTTAATACATCTCGGACGTCTCTAAGCGCTTTACAGATATGGTATTACCCCGTTCATTGGATTCAGTGCTTGTCCGCACACACTGTGTGCACAATCTCCACTCCCTGGGGAGCATTCCAGCCAGGCGTGACTTGACGCTCAAAAACTCTTTGACCGACAATGACGCTCACATCCTACCGGATACCCATTTTAACACGTGGGTGGAGAGTAACAAGTGTAGGTTAATATCTTGCCAAAGGATATTAGTGCCGTGTCGGGATTCGAACCCTCGACCTTCGTATCTCCAGTCAAGCGCCTCAAACCAGTCGACCACGACGCTCCCTATATCCCAATGATTCATCCCCGACATTCCTTTCTCTTTCTTTTCTAATTTCATCTGCCCTTTCTCTTTTTCTTTCTTCTTCTCTACTTTAGCCCAATTTTATTTCCTCTCATTTATTTTGCATTTCAGAACAAATTCTCTGGACAACCATCACAGTCATGCAGCTAGGGCCCTCTGGCATAAGGACTTGTGTTTAAACTCAACTCTGACAAATCAAGATGTTGATCAAGTTGAGTATAACATTTTCTAAAACATTATCAGACTCTAAAGTACCCTCTTGTAAGGCAATATCTACCTTTAAAAAACCTGTTACAATATATTTAAATATTAGGACATCTCGCCGCCCCTGCTGTAAAGGGAACGGTTGTCCAAATATTGGTATTTGAGGGGGAGGGGATGGGAAGGGGCAGCTCCAACCCTTCTTTGTATGCGAATGCCTATGGATAAAAAGAAAACAATCCTGATCCCAAATATGACTTTTAGACAGAAACAGATTCTTTCATTATAACAATTTAAAGCTTCCTTTAACACACAAAGTATTCGTGTTGATAATTCTAGACACTCTTTCTGCATCTGATCACTAACTTTTTTTTTCTCTTTTTTTTTCAAAGAAAATTTGTTCAAAATTCTCAAAAGCAAACAAATATCATTAAAGTGAACAATATGAAATAATTGATGTGATGGCAATAATCACTACACAGTAATACAAATGACACCTAACACAATATATAACTTTAAATGATTGTATCAGACATTAGCATCCTATCCGCACTCGGTGTTAATAAATTGAAGAATTTTTCGGTTGAATCATTTCACCGAACTAATTCTTATGATAGTTTCGCAATAGTTTTCATCCATTTCTAAAAACATTTTGACCTTAAAAGACGCACACACACACAACAAAAATAGGATTCCGGTGAAATGAATGTTATCAATTGCCGATCGAATATAATCTGAATTCACACAATGATTTAAAAAGGCATGGCGGAATGATTAAGAAATCGTTGGACTGGGGAAATTGAAGAAAAAATACCTGATTGATATCATGTTTCGAGTGATGAGATTAAATGATGTTTATCTGAGGTAAATTTTGCAAAGAGAAAACTAGAGCATGCTGTCGTTACCGTTTCCATCTTGACAGCATTAGAGGGCTTACTTTTTCCTCTAAAATCATAGCAATGAGGCTGGAGAAAAAGAACTTCCGTAAGTCATATTCTAATTCCTTCCCTTTTCCTAGTTTAACTTGATTTTTTGCCTCCATACTGGGAAAATCGAACTTAATGATAATGTATATTTCAACTAAATTGGCATCTATTACCCTATACCATTCAAAATTTCTGCCGTCAAAATATTTTGACTAATGAGCCTTATCGCGCCTTCCGAAACTTGTTTGAGGTTTCACTAGGCCGACAGTCCACTAGACCGACAATGTCATTCTCGTTGAACTTCTGATAAACTATTTTGAGAAGTTTTCAAGACCTTTATAATTAACTGAAATGATTATTTCAAATTAAATAGTTGAACGATGTTGATACAGCAAGACAAACTACAAATGCATTGAGTGACAAAATGTGTCGTTGAGAAATTAATGAGAAAAACAAGCGGAACAAAGAGGAAGATGTTGAGATTTCACTGAAGGAAACTGCTTAAGATATCCCAAATTTAAAGAGAAATATGTGAACAATAAGGAATACGGGGCTAAAGTGAAGGTTAAGTTCTAGGGAGAGGAGTAAAAAGAAAATTCTGAGCGTTATTAATGTTATTATGCAAGTGTGGAAGAACACCGGAGGAAAGAAATGTTCCCTGAAAAGCATGGCTCTTGAAATGCCTTCACATTCTAAATATGACAAGTACATGTAACAGCTTAAAAATGAGGCCCGATTTTATGCCACATGTTTGCGTAGTCCCATATGCAACTTTCTGTGTACAGTGGTTGTTACTTTACCAAGACTAGGTCAAATTTATTATCATGTTGATTTTGATTTGATTTATTCGTCCACAATGTGGAAATATGCTTCCCACCAGCGTTACAATAATACATGAAACAGAGTACAATGATATGAAACATGCAAAACAATTAAGCAAACAATTTCAGAACAGAAAAGATCTCGTCATTTCACATAAATAATTTTTTACGCAATCCAAAACTGTTAAACTTGATAGGATGATAAGAAATATATTGATGACTCCAGAACCTTGCAGTATACACATCGCGCCTCGAGGAGGTGTACAAGTGGTAGTTGCAAGAGCAGTGGTCTTGTAATCCGGTGACTCGGGTTCGAAACCAAGTCGATGCGCTAGTGCCCTTTGGAAAGGCATT
Organism: Hemicentrotus pulcherrimus; assembly: GCA_003118195.1. NCBI lineage: Eukaryota > Metazoa > Echinodermata > Echinoidea > Camarodonta > Strongylocentrotidae > Hemicentrotus > Hemicentrotus pulcherrimus. The sequence continues at coordinate 81,233 of BEXV01000516.1, read as the reverse complement.
AATTATCAGTTTTGTTGTCAATACGTTTTTACTCCCAGTACTATACTTTAGATTTAAATGACGAAAATAAATAAGGCCAGACTGAAAAATGTAAATAAAAGGAACAAGAAAATAGAATAATAAGATACAAAAAACAAAAAAAATTCTCCTATTGACGGTAAATTTAAAAGGGTTCGTCTCAAACTCAAATCCCGAGATTATTTTTGGTGGCTAATCTGCTACAAAATGTCCCTTCTTTCTTTAAATTGACAAGAGGTCTGATCACACAGCTGAATAAATGAAAACATTAGCTATAAGATATATTCAGTCTGTTTAAATAGATCAGTTTGAATTATGAGAAATGTATGATTTCTAGTACTTAATTTAATTGACTTTGTTAGGTTCATATTAATGATCACATATGAAATTGTTACAAGTCTTTCTTGATTTCATGTTGATGTTCCAAAGAGCATAAAACACCTCATAATATAATGATTTATGTATAGTACTTATAATGAGTTATTGATAAAATCGGTGCTGAATGATCATCAGCATTTATCATTGATCGTTATTCACTGCCTTTTTATAATACATTGAATGGTGGGGGTTATTTTACCTGGCTGCTAAGAAAGCATAAATGCTTGTAAGTAAGCAACCAGACGGCCGACGGCTTTAGGTCTTCTCCGAGGGACCTGGTAATGAGGATTAATGCCTTACCAAAGGGCACTAGCGCATCGCCTTCGTTTCGAACCCGGGTCACCGGATTACAAGACCACTGCTCTACCGACTGAGCTATCGCGCCTCCTCACTTTTTCTATCTGAGTATCCCAGTAGAACGAGAGTCTACGGGACTTATCAGGACAGCCCTTGGGCTGATAGCCCACGGAACCTATCAGGACGGCCCTTAAGACTGACAGCCCACTGGACATTTCAGGACGGCCCTTGAGACTGACAGCTCTGGGATCTAGCAGGACGGCCTTTAAGACTGTCAGCCCACGGGACCTTTCAGGACGGCCCTTAAGGCTGACAGCCCATGGGACCTAGGAGGGCGGTCCTTAAGACTAACAGCCCACTGGACCTATCATGACGGCCCTTGAGACTGACAGCCCGCGGGACATATCAGGACGGCCCTTGCGGCTGACAGCCCACGGGACAGCACTTAAGACTGACAGCCCACTGGTCCGATCAGGACGAATCTCGAGACTGACTGATCGGCTTTGTGTTTCAGATGACTTTCCTCAATTAAAGCCCACCAGACCGACATTGGCGATCTCGCTAGCTGTAAATCTCGAAGACTCATTTGCTGAGTCAATATACAGACACATTTTCGTATTTTTATGGTGATGTATGACCGGCCCTTTCATGACCAAAAATCACAACCGTACCAAGAAATACCAAGTCCGTACAAGTTAGTAGGTCACCACTGTCTTCATTTACTTATAAATCAATTATGGCAGATTTATCTTCGAAATATGTCCGTCTCGTTGCCTTTTTGTTGAAAAGTGCATTCAAGAGATGCCCTGGCTTAGATAACCATTCATTGAGTTCATTCATCAAACTGGTGAATACCTGCATCAACAAAACAATCTAGGTTAGACTAGAATAGAACCATTGCTTCAAAATCATGTTCCTTTGACCGAAATCAATTACCCTTGGAACACCCAGACTGCGCTGCATTATGCCCATGAAATAATGATGATCAATATTCTTGTACCTCAAGCTTTAAATAGAGACCCTCGCTAATCTTACGAGGTCATCATAAACATTTACAAAAGCATACAAATTCCCAACAATTTAACAATAAAGATCATTCTTTCGGCAGGTACATATTTATTTTGGCATTCTAAAGCGTACGCATTCGAGTTCTGGATAGTGACGACAGAAAACGCTCGCCGCGTTTGACTCGGTAAAGTCGAAGCTTGTTCGCAGTGCTTCTTCTCATTGCTCAGCCTGACTTGTGACATTATTCACGGAGACGCTATTGTGACGCTTTTGTATATGATTTGAATAAATGTGGGTCAAGAATCTTTCTTCTGAATTGGGAGCGTTATGACAAGAAGGCAATATTCCCCCATTCAAAACTGAATTAGGAACGTTATGACAAGAAGGCAATATTCCCCCATTCAAAACTGAATTAGGAGCGTTATGACAAGAAGGCAATATTCCCCCATTCAAAACTGAATTAGGAGCGTTATGACAAGAAGGCAATATTCCCCCATTCAAAACTGAATTAGGAGCGTTATGACAAGAAGGCAATATTCCCCCATTCAAAACTGAATTAGGAACGTTATGACAAGAAGGCAATATTCCCCCATTCAAAACTGAATTAGGAGCGTTATGACAAGAAGGCAATATTCCCCCATTCAAAACTGAATTAGGAGCGTTATGACAAGAACTCAATATTCCCCCATTCAAAACTGGTCACATTTCAGTTCAATCGCTTTTGGAAAAGTTCGATTTTGTTTCCCTTCTAAAAGAGACTGACATCCTTTTCTGTAGTAATTCATCAGATATATATTGAAATATAGAGCAAAATTCACCTCCCGATTTCATTTTGTTTTGTATGAAACATGTTGGTTTTTCATTAAAAAAAACACAGCAATAGATTTATGATCAAGAATAAATAATGATCATCTGGTTTAATACAATAACAGACGGAAGTGCTATAAACAAGTGCTACGTCTAAATTTAGCACCTAAAGGAAAGTTTCTGACAAAACCTTGTTGTGATGCAGAAGAAATTGGTGTCAAAACAAGGGCTGAGTCAAATGAATTTAGCACATAATAGGAGCTCTGGTAATTTTGCATATCATTTGCATGTATTTGGAAGAAAAATACAAAATTAGACGTTTCTGTCTATTTCAAATAAATTCAATTATCTATTGTCTCGGTTAGTATTTCAAATATTATACGGCATGTGTACAATAGTGAGAAAAAAAATGGTTATGAAATTAGTAAATAAGTTTGTAATAATAGATAATTTACTATCTCTTCCGATTTACAAACTTTCTTAAAACCATGATAGAATTGTAAATGTAATGCGCACTGTTCTTGAAACAGTTTTGTATATGTCTCCAATCAGTGACTATTAATCAGCGCCCTTACGGTGTAAAACTAGTAGCACCTTTAGATGCTGTAACAAGCACCGGTGCTATCATAGCTCTTCTAGCATAGTCAGTACACGATCAATTGAAAAGTGTTAACAAAGCTATACCGGTGCTAAAACAGCAATTTATTATTTTCCATGTTTATCGCTTGTACTCTAAGCGCTTGCCCGGTTGTCGGATTTATTCCAACACACTATGTGCACCATCTCCACTGTATTTGGAAGTATGGTCACAGTACGGGAACGTTGTATTTTCAATCACAATGCCACTCGTCATCCAACCCGGTATTTTTTCTTTCCTGGATATGGAGAGCCAAATATAGGTTCATGTCTGGCACGGACATTAGGTTTATACGACGAGGGTTGGAACCTATTTAAAGTGTTAAGAAAAAATAATTGATTGTTAATTAATTGATTGATTGGTTGGTTGGTTTTTCGATTGATTGATAAAACGATAGAGAAATAGATTGATGGATCAGTCCATTGGTTGGTTGATTGAATAATGCAAATGGTAATGATGATAACACAAATAACAATAGTGATACAAATAGTAGTATAAGAAGAAGTAGCAGAAGTAGTAGTAGTAGTAGTAGTAGTAGTAGTAGAGGTAGAAGTAGTAAGAGTAGTAGTAGTAGTAGTAGTAGTAGTACTAGTAGTAGTAATAGTAGTTAAGGGAAACAATAGATTTGAAGCAGTGAGGCTGCTTGAGGAGGAGCAAACACTACAGGAGCTTTTCATGGTGTTCTAGGAGACCTTCATGACCACTGCAGAAGACGTTCTTGGTAGGAAAACAAGACAGATACAAACAAACATAAAACCTGAGGAAACTCTGTTGATGTTGATGGACAAGCGAAGGGGGTCTGAAAGGAAATAGTGGTACTTCTGAAAATGAAGCAATAAAGTATCAATAATTAGAGAAGGCAATCCAGAAACAGGCCTGACGTGACAAAGCAAGATGGCTAGAAGAGAAATGTACTGAAGTAGAAGAACGTCTGCGAAACCATAACACATAGAAGATACACACTGCCATCTGGGCACCGAGAAAGGGCTTCCAGTCAAAACAGAGGAACATCCGAGACGAGGAGGGGCGAATCCTGAATGACCTTCACGACATCCTAATAGATGGAAGGAATATGGTGAGAATCTTTGTCATGACAACATTATGGATGCACACGATCTTTCAGATATACCAAGAGACTGTCCGGGTATTGACCACCTACCTGCAGAACTGATTAAGACTGATTACCAGATGATGATACAAGCTCGGTGTTGACTGTGCAATAAGATATTAGAGACAAGGGAATGGCCATCAAACTGGGTGAAGCCAATATTTACTCCATTCCCTAAGACAGGAGGAGCCACGAAATGCACAGAACATCGCATCATCCCTCTGATTAGTCACACCAGCAAGATTTTATTACAGAGGAGTACGTCAGGGATGTCTCGTGTCACCCTTGTCTTTCAATTTCTATTCAGAGAAAGTGATGCGACAGCCTGCAGATATACTTTATTGGATGGGAGTTACTAATGGAGGGAAATCAATAACATGTCCAATGCAGATGACATAGTTCTGACCACTGCGTCACCGGTTAATCTTCAGAGGCTGCTGAATGGCGTGGATAGGATTTCCAGCGAGTTCCAGCTGGAAATCAGAGCCAAGAAGACGAACATTACGGTAGCTATCAGAGAATCTGAACAGCTAGATATTCAGTGTTGGGACGTCACCTCAGAACAAGCAAGCAGGTTTAGATACTTGTAGAGCCTATCATTGACCGGACGGTAGATGGTAGTATAGGGCTCGACTAGCATCGGCAAGGTCTCAAGATCCCC
>BEXV01000516.1:59281-76077 GCA_003118195.1 Hemicentrotus pulcherrimus | reverse complement strand
TTTAAAGGGATCCGGTAACTTTGTCTCAGATTCTGAAATAAAATTCTGGATTTAGCTCATGATGCAATGATAATTATAAACCTTTAGGTCAGTCAGGAACCCCATGACTTTTACAAGCCGATCGCCTGTCTGATTATCAAGATATTTATGATTGGAAATACAAATTTTGAAAACCGTTCTCCTGACGGTTTTCATAACACTACAGTCTATTGGGAAAAACGAGTATGGTAAAACCGGTCACTTAAAGATTTTTACTTTTTTGAGGCAATTCTCGATTATTTTTAAGCGCAATTTTTTGAGAGCTTCAATATTACACCATATCACAAACACTGATAACACGTGGGGTCGTGTATCTCAGATTTAACATTGTTAAACCAAGAAGTTTGGTTAAACGATCCCTTTAAGATTGAGCGAAAGGTTTTACATTATGTGAGAAAGCAGAAACTGCAGTATTTTGGACACGTCATCGGGGCCCAAAATCTCTGTACCCACATCATTCAGGGTCGCACCAATTGTGTAAGGTCAAGAGAGGGGCAAAGGAGGCGGTGGACAGATGATATCAAACAGTGGGCAGGGAGATCCCTTGCAGAATGCACAGAAACAGCAAGAGAGAGGAGACAGTGGAGAGCATTGGTTTATGAATTCATGACCCCCCAACCCTCAGTTGTTAGAATGGGAGAAGAACGAACGAACCATTCGCACATAAATGAACCCCCCCACCCCATCCACTCATCCATCCATCCTCCCTTCCATCCACCCATCTTCCCATCTATCAATTCATCCATCCATCCATCCATCCTTCCATCCATCCATCCATCCATCTTTCCGTCCATCCTCCCATCTTCCCATCTATCCATCCATCCATCTTTCCGTCCATCCTCCCATCTTCCCATCTATCCATCCATCCATCCATACATCAATCAATCCATTCATCCATCCATTTATCCATCCATCCATCCATCCATCTATCCATCCTCCCATCTATCCATCCATCCATCCATCCATCCATCTATCCATCCGTTCATCCATCCATCGGATACCATGAAATCATACATGTTTTAATCAGTCTCTCTGACCATTCATTCTCCTAACATTGTCTAAGCACTTTCCCTTCAGTTCACCATTCAATCAATCCATCATATACTCCACCCATCCATTCATCCACCCATCCATCCATCCATCTATCCATCCATCCTTCCATCCTCCCATCTGTCCATCAATAATCCATCCATCGAATACCATGGAGTCATACGTGTTTGAATCAGTCTCTCTTACCAGTCATTCTTCTAACATTGTCTTAGCACTTATCTTTTAGTCCACCATTCAATCCATCCATACATCACTCAATCAACGTTAAATGCAAATAGCCGATATAAACGACATTGAAAGTTTCATATATTTTGCACCGATTCCCATTTTGTTTATTGTTCATTCATCAGTATTATCGTCCAATGTACGATCAAATCACCAATTACAAGCGATACAAAAATCACGTGATTTTAAGGATCAAAGTATGCAAATCAGGGGAAATCGATTGGAAGAACTTTGAATAGACATTACAAAAAGGCACAGGAAACTTTAAAACAATGCTACACACTAAGAAATAATGGTACAATTCTGCTACAATATCTGCACCCTCTGCCAAATACGCGTATGTGGATGCAAAGCTGCACCCCTATTGCACCCTTATTTCTTAATGTGAGGCTTTTACATAGGAAAATCCATTAATTTGAAGTGATATTCTTTAAATCAATTAAATTGAATGTTGGTGAGTTATAAAGATGTGGAAACTGTTAAAGATAACAAATTCATTTAAAGAAACCTATTATTCGAAAATATTTGAATTGTTTTTTTAAATCCTTGGTTGAAGAAGAAATATATTTCTAATTGTATGATATTGTCTGCATAATTTACACATGAGCTAATCTTCCCCCCAAAACAATCCACATTCGCTTTCGTTTTTACACTGTAGATATTTATGTTACCGTGTTCACAATATCACTGTCATTGAACAGTTAGAATTCATAAAACAAACTCACAATGTTACAGATTGCTGGTAAAACTTTCATTTACCATATTTACTGCATATTTTTTTTTTCTTCACTGTATAACCACTGAAACATTTGGTTCCATTTCACGCTGTTATTGCAACATTTGCCCCCAATGAGGTTGTTTTCATATAAAATACACCCGAAACATATATATATATTTACAAACCCATCCATTAAAAACAAAAAAATCATCAAGCACCCATTAATTTGTACAAATCAATTTAATTTGAGCGCAATATAAATACACCATGAAATCAGTTATATACAATCGAAACTCTGTTATAAACATAGTACATGCAAAATGCCATATCAAGAAAATATTGCTTACGAGTTAGAAAATTAACATCTCACATATTCTGTCATCCTGTCTCTTTATCAATTTTCGTTTCTTTCTTCTCCCTTTACACAAGCTTTCCTCTAGTTTGAATTGAATGAAACGTTTCCAGAAAAAGGTGACTTTTACTTCTCAAAAGTAAGGTCACATTGGTTGAAACTTTTACTCAACACTTTTATTTTTAATAGAACATGTAGAGCAAGATCAATAAAACAGACTGAACCTAAAGTCACCCATAACACGTTGATTAACAAATGTTGGACGGTTTGAGTTGATCTTAACGTACTGTGATTTGAGGGAAGAAATTGCACGTCTTATTAGGAGATAGCACTAGTGTCAAGATTATGAAAATGAAAAAAACAGGACTGACCTAGATGAATTGAGTGAAATCAAATGAGACAGTAATATTATTAAGTACTGAGTTTATGCATGCAAAGGGTTGTCCATAATTGTGATTATAGATAGTTGTATTTGGGATAACATGAAAATTATAAAATAGACTTAAATTAATGTGAGTTGTTAAAAAAATAAAATCTGAAAGGGGATAGTTCATTTTAAAAACACTGTCGAATTTGCTAACTTATTAAATTACAAATTCTGGAAAATGCGGCGGTATTACTTCTGCAACCTACACTTATTTTTGGATCTAGCACAACAGTATTTAAAGTCGTTTGAAAGATTCCGTTGTGAGTTGTGCGTTTATTCGTATAATTTTATGGCAAAATTAACGATGTAGAAGTTTTTAATTTGTTAGCCAAGCGCAAGGCGTTAATCGATCAACGATATCGCGATTGTGCATGTAAGTCGTCTGGCTTGAGGAGCGTTTGAAGGGTGACGTTTGCAGAAGGGCGTTCTTGGAAAACATCGGGGGTTCAGGAGAGCACTCTGAAGACTCAGGACTCTCAGGGTAAAAGTGATCCCAAGATGGGGTTTCCTCCTTAACAGTAGGAGAAGACAGCTCATACCTGCAGCTCAAAAGTTGTGTTTGTTCGTTCCTCATCGCCTCATGCGCCACCCGGCACATACTCGCTGCCGACGTTGCCCCGGTCAACGTTCCAGTCATTGCTCCCGTCATCGCTTGAAGAGCCGAGAACGGGTTTTCCGTTCCTGAGCAACCATTTTCGCTGCTATCCACCATGTTGAGCATCTGAGAAAGGGCCCAGATGTAGTTGTGGGCGAAGCGAAGTGTTTCAATCTTCGTCAGTTTAGTGTCGTCTGGAAAGTTGGGCAAAACTTCCCTTAGACCGTCGAGAGCGTAGTTGAGATTGTGCATGCGGTTCCTCTCGCGGTCATTGGCCTTCAGCCTACGATGACGACGGACCTTCTGGATGCATGCAGGACTACGTGTGCGACATCGTGATCGCTGGTAACGTTTTCTCTTTGGCATCATCGTAGTCGTAGTATTGGACGGAACATCGGACGTAAGCTTTACGCGTTTTGAGCTGGTGCAGTTACTCAGCTGTCGGCGTTTGTGACTCTTTACAGGTTTCTCGGTCTTCGGTGTGGCGACTTGTGTTCCCATGGCTACTACGTTGCTGTTAGCTGGTTCCGTATTATTGTTGAAACGAGAGTTGGAGTAGAGGGACAGCGAAGACGGCTCCGGGTATGTTGGATGACTTGTGAATGCGCGTGCGCAAGCCGGGGGTTCCCTCCTCAGTAGTGTACGGGTCATCGGGGTAGGATATAATGCTGGCATGATGGATACGCCCTTCTCCTGTAAATGGTGGAATATAAAAGATTGAAAACAATTCGATTAATTAGGAGAATAGAAAGTAGATGTCTCTAAGTTATCTGCTTTGCTGCCAGGTCACATCATTGATAATAACAATGAGTATATCATGACGTAAGCAATCATAAGGAGGAGGAGAAGAAGAAGAAAAAGAAGAAGAAAAAGAAGAAGAAGGGGAAGAAGAAGAAGAAGTAGTAGAAGAAGAAGAAGAAGAAGAAGTAGTAGTAGTAGACACAGTAGCCAAAATTCAATTTGTGTATTAAACAAGATGTGCTACTAATGAGACAAAACAAAGTGATGAATAGAAACATTACATTCATAGTCAACAAAGCAACCATATAAACTCTCTCTTTCTCTCCTCTTCCATTCTCTCTCTCTCTACTTTCTACTTTTCTTCCCCCCTCTGTATCTATCTCCTTCTTTCATACTCCTCCATTTTTCGCTCCATTTACATATCCTTCTCTCCAATCTCCTTGGTCTTTTAAATTCCAAAATTATCTATCTAGCTCCACCTCACTTTCTCTATTTCTCTTGTCATCAAGTAGATCAATTTGTTTCCATCTTTCCAGTGTCAATATTATCTACCTTCTTGCGCAATCCTTCTTTAATTTCTCTCCTTCTTTCTACTTGTCACGATCCTGATCTCAATGCGTTATTTTACGTATCAAAATCAAACTATGACACTTTGTTATGTTTTAAAAGTGACGTCTTTCAGTTAAATGCATTTCGCTCGTCTTCATGAGAAACATATTATTTTATTGGATTCTCAATATTTCTTTCAAACAACTCACTATAATCTAAAAAAAAACACTCAAATAATCAATCAATCAACTATAGTTGGCAGAGCACGACATCAGTCAAGCAAATCGATGATTTTGAACAATAATCTTCCAATTCAATAGGTTTACGCTGTTTCTAGAAAACGACAAACTGGAAACAATAATAATCTAATGAGTTGGTAATGAGCGAGTCCAGTTTTTTTTTTTTGCATTTATTCGCAAGGCTAGCGACTGCTTAACGCACGCTGTCCAAACATAACGCACGTTGAGACAGAGCTGTTTATTTTGTCCAAAGTATCCCATCTTTTTCTATGATAGAGCGGCGTGCTCGTGCGGCATCCGAAATGATTTAATTGGATTGTTTAGGGAGCTCTTCAACATCTTCAATGTGGTCGATTTGGTGGGGTTTTGATCGATGAGAGAACAAATACTGGCAAGTGATTTCGATGTTATCCTTCTGACCCTGCCGTTCCGCTGTGCAAATTGTGCGGTCGAGATTCGAGGCAGTTGTGAAGACAAGCCTGTCATGTAATCATCGTTTCGATTCATGGCAATTAGAAAATTTGTTTAAGATAACAATGCAAATCATCACAGTCACAATAAAAACTTATTTCCTTTGAATACACATATTACACAAGTACAATCGTGACAATTGAAAAGAAATTCAATTTCAAAGTGTTTCACCTCGAACCTTCTTTCTCGTCTTTCTATTTTTGTGTAAATGCTATCCGTTTTACCTTCTTCAATTTCTCTCACTTCTTCTTTTTTCATCCATCCATTTCTGAATGTTTCTTTTGTCTCTGGTTTCATATTTGTTTTCACTTCTCCCCTACCAACCCCTCCTCTTTCTTTCTCTCTTTTTTGTGTGCTATTATTTTTTTCTGTATTTATTACACTTTTGTTCCTTCATTCACTATTTTCATTCTAAACCCTCTTTTCTCTCCTCCAACCCTCTTTCACTGAGTAATTCTTCTTTATATATCTCTCTTCTCTTCTTCTTCTTTTATAAACGCCTCCACTCCCCGCTCTCTCTCTCTCTCATTTTCTTTGCTCTCACTTTTTCAGTTGGTTACGGAAGTTCATCTCTCGTCGCGTTTGCTGCGCGCGTGCCTCAAATTATCAACCCTCCAAGTGACTTCCTCCGCTCCTCAAGAACAGCGCCTGCGCAAGCCGACCAACTCGTTGATTGGCTGTCAGCATCGATCAACCAACCAATCAAAACGCACCTAGAATTCTTTATACACTACAGAACATGGTTTTTACTTTTTAGGCCGAAGAGGTGCCGGATAATGAGCAATTTTATTTTGCCTTTGTAAAAAGACATCTTAAAATGTTATAACAAGTGACAAAGTAACAAAAAATTGTCAAGCTATCGACAAAAATTAATGCAAATATAACAAAATCAAGAGATTCTTTACAACAAAGGAAAATGAAATTAGCATCTCACGTAATAAGTATGACAGACCTATGATTAAATTTCAACTCTGAATTTTCAAGAGCGATGTTTACGAAATATATACAGTAAATGCTGAAAAAAAATGTTTTCTTTCCTGAGCATATTTGTATATGTATAGTTAGATAATTTATAACGATGATGATATATATATATATATATATATATTTCATACCGCTTTTTATTTCTAAATATTTTATACCATGATTTATTGGGACGAAGCACGACTTTAAAATCTGAACAGGCGTACGTACGGCCATTCGCAGTGGGGTGAATTGTTAACAATCCTAATAGATTCATAAGTGATTTTCTCAAGAGGATTCTGAGGGTGAGAAAAGAGCGGCCAAATCGGTTCTGAATGGGAGGCATAGAGCAGACCGTGAAAATTGCATTGATTTTACACGCCTTTTTGACAGATCAAGGCGTGGGAAAAACCCAGATGGTAGTGGGATCGGCACGGGCAACGGCCGGGCTGGTTGACGGTGCCGTACTGGGGTATGTGGGTAACAGGGGGACTCGGGCGCATCTAAAATTCCAATGAAGAACTAGCGAGTATTCACCCTAGATAGACGGTCGATTGTTTTTTCCTCTTTGTACTTTACAAACTCGTGCCAGGGACTTCTCCGCTCAGCTACTCTTGGCAACGAGAAGCAACATATGGTAGGGTAAGCTTGAAGTTGCGACTAGCATGAAAATAAAAGCGGAAAAGGCGACAAAATACGACTTTTAAAAAAAGAACACACACTTTCGCTCTGCGTAGGACAAGATTAATAGAGCGCGTGTATGCACCCCACTCACTCCAAAGAGCTTTTTACAAGTCATTAATCAACAATATCTCTCGAGTGCACTTTAAAAGAAGGAGAACCATGTGAAATAATGGGGTAAATGCTCTTGCGTCATGAAATTGACACATGTCAAATTTGGAAAGTACATGGCATGTCAGTCAGTGCCGGTTAGGTGCAGAATGTAGGAAGGCAATGAACAAAACAGCCAAGGGTAAACTTGAACTTGAAACTTGAATGAGAACGCGTATTCACATATAATTGCTGAAGATGAAAGGAGTGTTTGTTTCACACGGAAGAAACCGAAATCAAAGAAAGAGGAAATCAATTGGGAAGGAATATAAAATTTTAAAAGGTATGACAGGTTGAAAAGTGTAGAAAGAAGAAGAAATTGGATCCATGGTGTGCTAAAGTTTATCATATGCCCATAGAATGGTTGATTTACTGAAGATTTTTAAATGTCTATTTCATGATACGAATTGTATATAATTGTGATAAGACTGAATAGTTAAACATGGAAACCATTATTTCATAATCATGAAAAACAAAGACAAATCCCTCGACGATCTTGTAAATTGTAATGAACCCTGACTTCACGCGCTAAAAATGACTTCCAACTCAATTTGATTGGAATAGAACTATACAAGACACTGTGATTAAAAAGCTTATTGAAATATCTAATTAAGTGATAAACCAATGACCGTAATAAAATACCAATAAGTGTGTGAGTTTACATTCATAGATTCATAAAACATTGGACAAATGAATATTTTGTAACAAGTTGAGAATGAGACGAGCAGTATGAGAGTATTATTATTTAATATTTAAAAACGAATTAAACAAAAGTCATCATTAAACTTAGTACAGAGTCGATCGGCTAAATTCTGATGAAAACGATAGACCTCAAGAAATAGAATCTCGCTTAGCCTTCTTCTCTTTCTCTAAATCTTGTTGAGACCAAATTTCCTGCGCGAGATGACCAGATGACCGGCACCGACCGAGTGTTTAACTGGTGGTCAGCACTGGTCAGCAGAATGTCGCGGTCATCTCGGCACTCCGTCCAGGCACTGGCCACTTCCGATTGAAGATAAATTTCGCTTCAATATTTTGGCTTTTGAAATATTCATTTTCACCGCAAGCACACCGGCCTACTTTGCTAATCAGTTCCCCTCGTGATTTCCTCACGAATTATATTCGCTCATGATTATTCTCGAAAGACTTTTTGACTAGGAGATTGGGACACCAGATTGTACCGATGAAGAAATTCATGATTTGCGAGGGGATGCATGATAAAAGTTGTAGCAAAATGAAACACATTGATATTGAGGCTTTGCATGAACGAAACCAAACTAAATTAATGCGGTGAGTATGAGATGATTTCAAGTTGTTTTAATTCAGTTGAATAGTGCTGTAACACAATAACAAGTTGATTCAGATAATGTGAAATAGATATATGGTGGAAATAATCGAAGACTGTTATTCATTGCAAACTCAACGAACTAGAATTCAGTAAACAGAGCAATAAGGAAATCCCATGTTCACATGTGAATGGAAAAATAGATTTCAAGTTAAATCAAATGATATATTCCATAAATAGAAGACTAGTATAGAAATGAGAATAAATACGTGAATACACCTCATGAAAAACCATGGTAGAATAAAGTTGTGGTAAGTGGATGTTATTCAGAGAAGGATTATTGAAAACAGAGCAAGAGAGTGGAAACCTTACCTTACCTGTGTGAGTATGCGGAGTGATGTAAAATCTTAACACCTGTAGTCCAATATCAAATAGCTTTTATTAAAATAATGTAACAGGTGGATCCAATCTGTTCAAATCTATCACTTGGTTAGAAGCCAAATTTGTCCCCAATCTGCTCCAGATGGCGAATTTTCCACGCGAGGGACTGAACCAACGACCGGTTGGTTGGTAGAAGATGGTTTAAAGAGACGCCAATAGAAGAGAATCTCCCCTTAACGACGTGATGATGAGGAAGAGAGAGAGTCGGGATGACTTGTTATCATGGAGAGGATGCAAATGATGCGTCGCTCCGATTGTGACGGGCTCTTTTATTGGCAGGCGGAGTGGGGTGAGAGAGGGTGGTATAGAGGGCCTAGGTTTGGCTATAATGGTGCGTGGCGGACCGAACAGGAATGAAGAGGGGAGAGAGCGGAGGGCAATGTTTTTGAGGGGGNNNGGGGGGGGGGGGGGTAAGAGAGAGCGAGAGAGAGGACGATATGGTTGAACGCGAGTGGGCGCACGCGGGGACTGGTCGTATTATAAGAGTGATGTATTGAAGGGATAGGTCCCTCACCCCTCCCCTCTCTCTCTCTCTAGTTTAGAAAAAAAAACTCTTCCACAGGCGCTGCTCCAATCCAAGTTTGTAGCCAAGAGACAATGCCCAGACGGGCCCGTTGACAATGACACATGGATGAAAGCTGATCAACCTGCTTTGAGTTGTCTAAAGGCCAACTTGACTTAATGTCTGGACGGCTCCTGCCTTCTCCTCCATCTGATTGAGTGACGGCATGAAAGAAGATTTGGCAAGGGGCTGGATTTAGAAAGTTGGGAAATTACAGCAAGTGACTCTAATGGAGTGTAGATTAGCGAGGATCACAACACTGACATGCCGGTATGAGGTGCGAGGCAGGGATTTAAAAGTTGCATGGAATCTTCAAGACGGGAGGGTGTCTGACATTATGAGGGGAGCTTTAATCTTTGCGAGAGGGTTGCCTGCCCCCAATAATATTCACTTCCTTTTGTTGCTCGCCGAAATGAGGCTAACTTTTCTGCTCAATTAGGTGCCTAAATAGATAAAGATACCACCCCTTTTTGCCCCACTTTCCACTAACCCTTTTCCCAATATTTTATCAATTTCTTTAAAGTTATACATTTAAGGCGAGGCATTCAGGGCGCTTTTGATCAGGATTAGACCTATAGCGCCCCCAGACTATATTCTCGTGGAGTCGCTGGTATCGCCATGAATCAATCATCTTCATTATTCATCTTTTGTCTCTCCAAAAGGAGGCAGTTGGCCCCCTTCTAATGTTTTCCTATCGGCGTACACGCAATGTCAACGAGCAATCAAATCCGCCTTTCTCGACAATAGCTTACAAAAGAGATTAAGCAATAAGGTGCGTATGCTGCGAGTACACCACTACACCTTACATCAAAGGAGGAATCAATTATTCTTGTGTGGACTGTCAGCCGCAGTTAGACAGAGACCCGATCTACCGTGCCCCAAACAACTCAAGAAGAATAAGCCATCGTCGACAACCGAGATGAAAGCATGATAGAAATAGCAGATAAGAATCAGAGAGGGTTAGAGAAAGGCGGAAAAAAGAGAAAAGGCCAAGATTTCTGTGTTGGTTTTTATACATGTAAGACCAGTGCGGAGTATTGCCATGCCAGTGTAAGTTATGACGTGCGTCGGCTCCGGGAATTATTGACAGAAGTATGAAATAGATTCGCACGAGCAGCTCGAGCTCACTATACAAAGTATCCATAAACACACAACCTATTATTTCTGCTCATGCGCATGCGTCAAAACTTTTCCGCGCTGCTTTTGAAAAAGTTTTGACAGGATTCGCGCTAAATGGAAGGACTTTGCTGCTCGCTTTCGCCCTTTTCTCGCCTTGCGCGCTTCGAGTCTCGGATAGATTTCGGCGGTAGGGCGGTGAAATGGTTGGTGCTAGCCCCAGTTTACTCACATTAAGTCACATTTATTGACTTTCCTCTACTCAACGGAAGGAAATCGACAATTTCGTGACGCGCTCAATCTGTGCATCGGTTCCTATTGCTTGTTCGTTCACAATACCACACCTGGGGTTTCGCTCCGCAGTAAATCAGTAATAAACACCTCCTCTTTCAAGATGGTTAAATTTGAGACTTAATTAGGGGTACTTTGGTAGCATTAATCATTCACGTGGCGATCTGTCGACTTCGTACCATTTCACCTGTCGTTAGACTTAGATCGTTCATTGTTCAGGAGCGTACGTCGCGAGAGAAATTCAGGACGACCCGATCATTTCCAGCAGTGTTAGGATGCCTTGTGCCCTAGATGTTTACCGTGTAGACGAATGGAGGCTTGCCTACCCAAAACTCAAGGCACGTGTCCCCAAATGGCAGCCGTCTATTTGTAGGGCTCTCCGCCGCTCAATTTCATGTCATCCACCGTTTACTTACCCTTGCTGAGGCTCTGGTCGTGCGCCATGAAGCTGCCTCGCCTCCAGTCTATGCTGTTTACTTACAGCGTTTCTCCCCCTCCATCTGCTTTCCCCTTACTGCACCGTGCAACCATTGTGCGAAGAATTCCATCTCCAAAAACAATGGCAGGCAGAAAATTGTCAAGCCTTTTGCCAGTGTGCTTGCGCCATGCACATTATTGTCCGCGAGTATAATATAAGGGTGACCGAGACAATGCTATCCGAGTGCATGGCCGGGAGTCACTTTGTTACTCCGGGGCTGTGGCAGGGAGTAGGACCGACTCGAAGCCATATGCCAGGGTTTTTCTTTTCTTTTTTTTCTTTCGCGCGGTTTTATGTTTTTCACTGTGTTCATTGGCTGTTAGTTGCTCGCTTACGCTTAGACGTTGGGCGAGCTCAAATCACATCGCTCCCTTTTATCGCTCTCGTGCATTTGTCCTTACCGAGCAAATGACACACTTGTAGGCCACATAATTCTCCGGCACTGATTTTTTTTCTCCATCACCAATGATTTTAAAATCAAGCTGTGGCTTTGTGAAACAAAAGTAAATTAAATACTACCAGTGATTTGGTCGTTAACTTTAAGAAGTATACATCCTCTTACGACTCATAGTGACTTATCAATCTAGATTTGTAGTCAGCAAGTGTGCCTAATTAAAGTTGTCATTGGAAAGAGAATGGTGAGCGATGGTGAGCGACAGGGTTGTCGCGTGGTCGCACGCTCCGGTCTTTGCAAGTGCTTTCTTCTACGGACCGCTGATTGAGCGGGGGTCAGTCATTGCTAGAGAGAGAGAGAGCTCGTCCAGCATGGAATACCATGTCCTCACATTGCCAGAGTTAGCCGCGTGCGTACTAAGCCGCCTGCAATGCGCAATCTGTTCGACTTACCGCAGTCAAACTTTCAATCAAACATCGCTCAAAAATTAGAGAAAGAGAGAGAAAAACCCCGACGTTCTTTTTCTTCAGCTTTTATTTCTTATGTTAACAATTTCTCGATGTTCAAATGGGTGAAAACAGGTGCACGGAGCTAACAATTAATTTGCATATGACAGGAGTAACCCTATGCAGACGGCGCGGCAGGTCCCTGACAATATGAGAATAGCGAGGACGTCGTGCCGACCGATCTTTCCTGTTTTAGTCGTCCATTTTTTTCTCTTCTCCAAATATTATTTCAATAAAGTTGGAAGAAATCAATCAAAGAGAAGCGCAGAAATAAGGCGCATTTTAAGACCAGGAAAGTTTCATAAGGGGGGGGGGGTGGAACCAAGATCGATTTGCATACGTGAGACCGGCAGCACGCCAGACATCAGACCTGCAGTATGGACCGCTCTGTGTGACGACCTGCCCATTTCACGAGGCAAATTTATCAGATTAGCCAACGTTTTCTTCTACTTTTATAAAAATTAATGGGGAAAATTCATCACTTTGCCTCTTGACAGACGCAGCAGACATGGGAGTGTGGCACTCAGTCTTCACAATAGGCATCATTTACATAATCACGTGGTTTCCAGCGCTCGGCATTTGCCCTTGTTAAATCGTCTCGTTAACTTGAGACGCCATTTTTGAGACATTTCATGCATGAAAAATGCATAAAATTGCAAATTTGATGACAAAATGATGATAATTAGTCAAAATGCATTGAAATCCCGTGCATACTTAGCGGACTATATCTAGTTAACAAAACTCAATTGCCGTTGTTATCCTACATCGCTTTGTTACTTATTATAAATGGTGACGTCACCCATTTTTAATGTTTATCTTTGAAATCCAATATTTGTGGGAGCTCGTCACCCGATGAACACAAAATGTACAACACACGAAGACCAGGAATTATTTTTGTTTATTTTTCGGATAAATGTATCGAACGTGGCAAAACACGATAGAGTCATACCTAAATCACGATATTATGACGTAACTAATTTGCATAAGGGATGTCCCAGAGGTCAAGTGAGGTCATATCATGCTACCTATGCCTATGTACGTGTAGTATATGTGTGCAAAATTGTCAAAAATTTACTCAAATTTGGAAAATTAGTCGAGATTTTTTAGAAAATCAGGGCTAAATGTCATCAAAAGTCAGTGTTTACACGTACTTTATAGTATCATTATTCAATTAATTACAAGTGTTAGTTAAGGCACTACCTAATTTGCATAATACGCATAGGGTGTCGATTATTATTCTCTTTATAATAAATTTGTTATTTATCGTTTTTTGCGAGCTCGTTATTAGTTAGAAATTTCGATTTCTCGCGTTGCTATTCTGGTTTTTTGATAATTCCTTCAAGTGAAAAACGCCAAATTCCACGCCTACATTTATGGCACCTTCATAGCTCTATTACGTCACTCCAATTAAGTTAATTTGCATATGACGTCATCAATTATATCCCTACCGTATACATGTATGTGCGTATTATATCATACATCGAGAATTGAGCCTTCAATAGTTGAGATATCCATTTTTATTCTCGCTATTTAAGAAGTTTTGCAAACGAAATCAAATGAAAATTGCCATAAACACACGTAACGCATCCGTAGCGTTTGTTTAAGATGATTAACACACAGTCGAGGCTCATTAGCATATTGATCACGAGAGGTGACGATGACGTAATTTACGCAGTTCGAGCCAACGGAAAATATTGGAAAAACCTGTAAAATTCTGACTAAGCCGCGCGATTTCTCATAATTTTGCTGCAAAGATGATTTATTTTTAGACAAATAAGCATTGCTAGACATTCAGTTCCATAGGACTATACAATAAGTTCAACTTTGACCCCTAATTATGGGGTTAATTAGCATACAATTCGTCAAAAGGGAAAATTCCTTTGTTTTCTATTGTTTCTATATGTAGCATCATACGCTAAAATTCAAAATATTAAACATATCCAGAAACGCAGAAAACTTTTTTCAAATGTAATGAAATTTGGCATACGCGTGCTCTGATACATGAATTTGTCGAATATATGCAAATTAATCCATACCCATGCGTCAAATCTAATTTGCATATGGGGTGACGTAATCACTTCAATATCATGATATAGCCATATTCAGTGCATATTGGCTTTCCTGTAAAACAAATGTTGCTCGTAATGGATAACGTCGATGTAAATGTCCCGTACGTTTTACTCGGCATTTGTTCAAACACAGAATGACTTGATCCACACTCGATATAGGGAGACATATACACACATATCACATTGATATGACGTCATCAACTCATTTGCATATAAACAATAGGTCAACCTCTATTGTTGTACCTCCCTTGGTAATAACGAGCAGGAGATACGGATGAATTTCTCCTGAAACTTTTGATGAACTTGCGTGGAAAAAAAGTGAAAAGTAACGAAGGAAAAGCGACGATGGAAAGGAGAAAGACTCGGCGCACGTTGTGTATTTGTTATTCCAGTGACGTTGAGAAGTAGAAAGAAGCGCGTGTGTTCGGGGCTATCGGCCGTCATGTCCCCGCTGCTAAACGGCCCATGGATTCCTATTATGCCGCAAAAAACTTTTTTTTCAGGGGCAAAATCGAAACAGAAAACCTCAACTTTCAGCGATCGCCTGTCAAAATTTCGGGCAACAATCGCGAAGAAGTCCGGCCTTCCCACCTGACAAACATTGTATACATTTCAATACGCCTGACTTGGCAGTTGGGGCTAGGTTTGGTATAGGGAGTACGGGAGGGTGACGATAACCTTACCCCGCAGCTCCGGGGGAGGTCTTTGCCTTTGCTCGACTACTAACCTAGCGATTAACAGGTGTCACTTCTGGTGCGACGGTAGTTTGGATTATTGGTATAGAGAAGGCTTTGTCGATTAGATTTCTTTATTC
Organism: Hemicentrotus pulcherrimus; assembly: GCA_003118195.1. NCBI lineage: Eukaryota > Metazoa > Echinodermata > Echinoidea > Camarodonta > Strongylocentrotidae > Hemicentrotus > Hemicentrotus pulcherrimus. Next base: position 60,921 of record BEXV01000516.1, on the reverse strand, counting down.
TACTGTCAATCTCGAGGGTATATTCTCATTAGGGGGTTATAGAAGGACTTGACAGGCATAAACATCGACGCCATGGAAGCTCGCTCTGGGATACCTAACACAGCGAGAATACGACAGACTTATTGGCAAATATTCACAGAACCATCGAAAGCTTTTGGGAAGTCGACCGATCTGCTTTGAGAAAATTTGCAGATTTTTATATTTCATTTAAATGTGTCAGTTTTGTCCCTAAAATGGGTGACCTATAAAATATGATCTGACATTATTCACCCGGCGTCAAAATATATTAAAGCCTACGGCGGCGTCCATAATATCATCGTCAGAAAATGTATGAGCCTTGATGAGGCACTATCTCAGCACCAAAAAAAAAAAAAAAAAAAAAATGATTTGAGGTGCAAGCAAGCCTCGGTAATGGATTCAATGAGGTAAACTGGTAAATTATAATCTCACGTGAGAGGTCCATGTAGATAATCATGTCAAGTGAATGTTGTGTATGTGCCCAATATCTAGCGCACGCTCCTCTCCAATCTCAAAAATTATACGAAGAAGAGTTGAAAGGGCTCGAATAAAGGGGGCGGCAATTCGGATTGAAAGGCTACACCTTTGGGTTGACTTCACCGATTATTGTCCTCTTCAAAAGTTGAATGGCAACAAAGGACTCGCACTTACAGTCGAGTGCAAACAAAGCCTTAATTACAGAAAATTTACGCCCTATATAGTTGACGAGCCTAGATGCTCTCCCCTCCAACCTCATTGCTGATCGTCGCGTGGAGTCGCTGTGAGGTCGAGCTAATGAACCAATTCGCATCTCAAGCGAAAGAACGCGCTCTGATTTTTTTCCTTTCTATCGCATGAAGTATGCTTTACTTTTTGTTCCGTTCAAATAGAACTTGACGCTTACCTTGTTCCACATAACAATAAGGGTGCGAAAATTTAGAGAACTAAAGAAAGGGATGTGGACGGCCTACATAACGCGCACCCAACTGAGTCGCATTTATCTTTCCCAGTTGGCCCTCTTGTGCAAAACGGGGGCACACTACACGTGTAATTAACTGAGAACAGAGAAAGTTCTTTTAATCTCCCATCTCTTTTTCTCACTCACTCGCTTCCATTCAACAAACACAACTCTCTTTCTCTGTCTGATTTTCAGATAGTCCTCACATCATTGCTCCCTCTGTATTCATCCATGCTATTCTAAAGATTTCTCGAACATCGCTTTCTTCATTTCATTTGATTTTTTTTTAAAAACGAGGGTACTTGCTTCATTTCCAGGGCATTCATCCCAGTTATACCTGCTACTTTTGTTTCTTTGTATGTGGTCCCAATCTTATGTTTTCAATTAACAACACAAGTTTCAAACTTTCTTTCTATTTGAAATGAATATTCAGAGCAGATTTCTTCATGCAACTCTTTCAATCCCAAAATGATTTGGAAATTAAAAAAAAATTGTCTATTTTGAATTCATTTATTGTCTATTACGCGGTTTTCCATCTTGAAAAATGACACAGATCCTAAAGTAAGCCTAGTTAAAGTGGCCTGGGCATTATTCTCAGAAATTAGGAAGAGTGAAAATAACTGGAAAAGAGGTAACAAATATGAAAGAGAAATAAATAAGACTAGGAAGATAGTGAGAGAGAGAG
>BEXV01000516.1:24630-48323 GCA_003118195.1 Hemicentrotus pulcherrimus | reverse complement strand
CCCCCCCCCCCATGGATGTAACAAGTGACTCCAGTGATCAAAATAACCCAATGGGAATAGGATTAAGGCACTGGCAGTCACTTGTGACGTCTTGAGGCACTGGCAGTCACGTGTTACATCCTTTAAGGCACTGGCAGTGCCTTAAAGGATGTAACACGTTTCAGTCCATGTTCTCGTCGTGCAAATCGAAAAGTCCCTAATTCGAAACCATGACTTCTCGAACGAGAGCCGGAAGCCTTTACTCGTCCCCGATATACCACGGTGCTCTAAAGGCTCAGTCCCACTGCACTTACGGCTGCAAAGAGGATGTAAAACAAATCTTGCCATCCGTTGGGTCCACCGTGATTTCATCCGCGCAAAAAGTTTTGAGCTGCACAAAACTTTTAGGACGGATGAACTTCCGCCGTGTACGATGTAAATCCGCGACAAATAAGAGCAACAAACGTTCTATGTCCGTTATCATCCGTTGAACGTCCGCTGTATTCTTTCTGCATCCTCTTGGCATCCTGGCAACTCACATCCGATGCAGCTGAAAACGGAAAAAGGGAGGAAAGATAAGGTATATACGCTATGAACACGACGGACAAAGAAGGCGGACAAAATATTCAGTTCCTCAGGTACACAAAGGAACATCCCTTCACTGCTATTATGTAATGTGTAGAACAGGTGTCACACGTATATTCACCTGTTCTACACATTTTTGCATAATAGCAGTGAAGGGATGTTCATTTGTCTACCTGAGAAACTGTATATTTTGTCCGCTTTCTTTGTCTTGCATGTTCATAGTGATATAACATCTAAACATGTATAATGCCGGGGTAATCATTTAGGAGCACCAAGAGTGTGACAGACTTGAGCGCTATACTAGAACTTATTATTATCATTACCATTAGTTTTATTATCATTATTATCATTATTATTATTATTAATATCATTATAATTAATATTATGATTATTTGTACTATAATATACCTCATTGTGAGCTTCCAGAATTCCTGTCCAATTAACACGGAGAGTCACCACCGTCTAACATTAGATTGAACCGGTAACATTGTTTAAGGCTGATAAAAAAAAAAACTGCCTAATTTTTGTAAGAAATGTATCTTATGATATTACATGGCCTTTTATTGCAATTAAATTACATCTTGTCTGCCAAGAAAAGCACAAATCTGTCACTTCATATATATCATATGTCGTCTAAGTTATGTCTTTGTTTTCTATTAACGAATAATGAGATCTCATCTAAATTATACTTGAGGGTCGTTATCTTTTCAATTCCAAGCGTTGTAGAGTGACACTTGCAAAGAATTTTATGCAGTAAACTTTGATCGTGTAAACACATTTTCATTTTAAATTTCATCTTAAGATTTTTCTTTTGAGGCCGCCACCCTAGTCAAATATCACTTTTGATTGCGGTCTCCTGCACTTTTTGCACAGAAAGTTCGGATATTACTTTGAATTGATGATAACATGTTTATTTTCGTGAGCCGGAATAATCGGGAAATGTCAAATTGCTGGTTTTAGGATTGTAACTTTTTACTATTTTTTCACAAATTAAAACTGCTATCTTACAATGTAAGCAAATTTCTTGACACAGTTAGGCTTTCGTATATTTCTATCATCTGTTGGATTTTCCCCTTGTTAGTTAGATAAAAAGAAAAATAAATTATTAATGATATTCATTTGAAAACAAAATCACTTTTCGAGCTTTCCAATGAAATTGGCGGCTTCGAACCTCGAACATCAAAGGTAACAGCACACCAGTAGATTCTATTGTGTAACCTTAGAAAACGGCAACTGCTTAGCATAATGTTTGCCAGTTGGGACTCCAGCTCTTAAAACTCATTGGTGCAACGTACGGTTCAGCTACACCACGGCGCTTCTTTGGTTTACATGGGCCGTCGTGTACCCGCAGTTGGATGTGTTATTATAGCTACTATCTTTTTATATTGGTTATCGTTAATTGATCACCTTAAATCACACTTCATTAAAACAAAATATATTCAGATTACTTCACATACTCATATTCGTTGCGTTTTGCTGACTCTATTATACTGCATTAGTAACTGCATTTTCATAAAAATGATAAATACAAAGACACAATTCGACAATCAGTATGAAAGCAGAAAACGGGGTGAAGGTCACGTACCATAGAGCCTGCCACCATCGTTAGATGGGCGTATAACATCCATCTAAAGTTCAGAGACCCTGGGAAGCGTTTCACGAAACTGTCTCAAATACAAGTTCGCCGACATCTCATTGAAACGCGTGTATTAAAATTGAATGGGATGTCGGTGAACTTGTACTTATGACGGTTTCATGAAACGATTCCTCCGCCCCTTTTTATAAAGAGTTGCGAACTTGTGATTGACCCAAATTCATCGAAAGTTTGTAGTCTTTAATATGCATAATAGTCCAGTTGATATTAATCGCATATAAGTTGCGATCAATATCAACCCAAGGGTTTTTTTTCACAAAGATCCTAAGTTGGGCTCAATTATGGAAAGCCGTTAGCATCTTTGAAAATATTTTGTAAAAAATATTTTACTAGGCATAAATGATGATTCTAATCATTCATATTTTTTATTTTATAGGAGATTTCATGTTCTTGATGTGGAATTAATGAAAAGTCTAAAATACTTGTCTAAAGTCTAAAATATTTTCGCTTTTTAATATATTTTATTTTAAGGCTACAAATGGCTCTCCATGATATTTAAGTCCAACTTAGAGTTAAGTTAGACTTAGGTTCTTTGTGAAACACCCCCCTGGTCTCTGAATTGAAAATACTTATTTTCAGTTCAGTGATTCTGGTATTTTTGGTTTGTAGTATTCTTTATTGTATTTCTTCAATACATGTACATCATACAACTGATTTCGAATTGCAATACATAACTTAAAGAGTAATATACACAACTCATTTATTTTGAAGAAATAAATCTCATCGTAATAACCCCCTCCCCGAGTTTAAACACAAAACAAGGACGAAGCCTAAACGAAAAAACAATAACAAAAAATAAATTGAATTTTGTGAGAAACTGAGTAGATAGTAGGATCGCTTTTTTTCTTCTCCCAGCTACAGTCAAACCTGTCTATAGCGACCACCCAAGGGAAACACAAAAAGTGGCCTTTGTAGACAGGTCGTCTTTGTAGACAGGTTCCTTTAGTACATGATTCAATGAGAAACCATTTTCAAGGGAAACAACAAATGTGGCCTTTGTAGACAGGTGGTCACTAAAGCAGGTTTGACTGTATTATATTTACAAAACCAAACTCGTATAGCAGATGTCCTTTATTAATCCTTCATATTGATTTCATTTCATTACCAGGAAGCATTGTGATTTCATAAACGTAACCGGCTACATTATGCAGGTACCCCTTACATATTTTCGAATGAGTTATACAATTTAATACCATGAGTTTCGAGACATTTTTAGAGGGTTTATTATGATAAGTAAGAGAGGAGAGGGCAGGATCGTAAAGAGGAAGAATCGAAAATGCTGAAAAGAGAAATGATTATAGATCATGCAATAAGGGGAAGGAATAACAATACGAGAAAAGCGAATGATAAGAATAATGATGGTGATTAATGATTATAAAGAGTAAAGTGAAGGAGGATAAGGAGAATGATACATGTTGTAGGGGGCTATTTTGTTCAAGATTCAAAATAATTTATTGTCTAATTAAAAAAAATACAGAAATTCGTCGTTTACTGGCGAGTGACATAGTATATACAAGAAACATAACCAATATATACACTCGAGGATACAACAAAAATACACCAATGAAATTAATAATAACAGCAATAACAAACTGACATGTAAATTAAAAAAACTGTCATTCAAAATTCAAACTCGATAATTTTATTAGTCTTCATATTGTTTTTGTTTTCTGTCAACAAAATTCTCCTCTGATGGCAAATTTCCCTTGGTTCCATTTCATCATTCATTCTTGAGTCCCTCATAATTGCTCGGTCTTTCATCATAAGTCAAATATGAATACTGGGGTTGTGTAACTTTTTTTCTCCTCGTCTGTCCCTCCGAACGTCTTCTATACTTGTCACTAACGGACCGACAAGTGCATGACACAAGACCATTGCTCACCATCTCCCGCCGCCGGGTCTACGGGTCTGTGTTTTTAGGAAACCCCAAACGGCGCTAGCGCATTTGAGGAGCAACATAGTTGTTGTGTTCTTCACCGCGGGAAGGCTCCCGCGCCAGCACACAGGTCCGACCGTGAAAGAGGTAAAAAGTACAGCATAAACAAGCCTGGGGCTGTATTAACAGAAATATCAACTAAATTATAATACAATACGTGTTCATCGAGCATTAGTCAAACCACGGGGGACATTTCGCCAAAATAGACGGATTGATAATTCTCATGTTATAGACAAAAAAAGTACTTTTTCCCCTCACATTCTTCATCTCTCCGTCATAAATGACAATCTAATTTGCAATTTAATAATCCAATCGCTGTGTTCATTTTGTTTTGTTGAATAGCAAATATGGTTCCCTTGAAGATATTCAAATTACATCCATTTCTTGTCGCCTGTTATAACGGCGCCTTTTCTTAATTGCGAGTCGCTATAATGGACACGGCGGATTGGACGGTGAAGGTTCGTCGAACTGGTTCGTTACACCATTTTTGCATTCGATTTCCCATCGAGCACGTCCATGCGAAGGTTTTGTCAGATTCAGTCAGGAATTTATGTTTCATTGTCGCATCAGGAAAGTAAATGTCTGTATGGACAGCAACATGTCTAAGCTCTACTCCATGTAGATTATTATACTTGTCTTTAAAGGTACTACAGTGTATGTCCCTTTTGCAGCCAACATAAAATTTTGTAGAAATTTACAGGAATTATGAATATGTCATGTATCTCCTATCTGTGAAATTTAAACGTTCGCAGTGTCCGAGTATTTGAATTATGCAGGAAAACTGGTTTACCTTCTAGACTCCACTGTCATACACTATTGAGTGACTGACTTTCTTCTTTGGTAATAAAATACATAAAAGGAGCTGTAAAGGGTATATGAGCTAGCCTAAAAATTAAACTGGTTTAATCTTTGCGCATCACAAAATGTACAAGGGTTGGAAAATAAGACTATTTAGTAAAAGGACTGCAATTCCTAAAGTCGATTCAATAACTAACGGTCATTATATTTACACAAAAGGCCATTTTCAAGTCCTTTCGTTTTGAGGGAATTTCTAATTTATTATTATCTTTCAAACGTAGTTGGAATTTAACATTTTTAAATTTTTTGGCCTTCAAATGGGACATAGTACCTTGAATATAAAACGCTTACCACAACTTCTTCTAAGCGCAAAAAAAATTATTCTCGCCCGATGAGGGACTTGAACCCGCGACCCTCTGATTAAAAGTCAGATGCTCTACCGACTGAGCTAACCGGGCTTCGGCTTGAGTGAAGAAGGAAATGATAATATGAAATTTCATTTTGTATATTTGGAGTAGTATCATTTGTTCATTTGTTCAAAGTAACCGCTAAGCTTCGAATATAATTTCTATAAAGACATAACTATTGCAACTTTAAATCCTCCAAAATGCACTTTAAAAAAAAACAAAAAAGAGTAAAAGTCACTCATAAATAAAGTGAAGTTACTGATGTCCTTGCCGTGACAAAGTATATTTTCTTCATGAATCTTTAGTCGATATATTATGTATAAATTGTATTCACTTTGTACAAAATAGAAATTCCGTCGATTCCCAATTATTGTTTCTGATAGAGACAGGATCGAATTAAAGGGATCGTTTAAAATCTGAGATACACGGCCCTACGTGTTATTAGTGTCTGTGATATGGTGTAATATTGAAGCCCTTAAAAAATTGGGCTTCAAAATGATCAAGAAGTGCCTCAAAAAAGTAAAAATCTTTCAGTGACCGGTTTTACCATACTTGATTTCCCCAAAAGACTGTAGTGTTATGAAAACCGTCCGGCGAACGGTTTTCAACATTAAATTCCAATTATAAATATCTTGATAATCAGACAGGCGATCGGCTTGTAAACGTCATGGGGTTCTCTCTCTAAAAAAATGGTGAATTTTCACTCTATTTTCACTTTCTTGGGAGTGACGTCCGTGATCACTTGTTTAGGAGTGAATACCGATTGATTTTTGAGTGCTCTCTAAAAAGAAAAGAGTGAATGTTCACTCTATTTTCACTACATTTTCACTCTCCAGAGGAGTGACGTCCGTGATCATTCGATTTTTTTAGAGAGAGTTCCTGATTGACCTAGAGTTTGATAATTATCAGTGCAGCATGAGCTAAATCCAGAATTTTGTTTCAGAATCTGAGACAAAGTTACCGGATCCCTTTAAAGACCGAAAGCTCGATATGGACACACCCTTACATGGCGGCGGTACGTCTTCCGCTATGTACCCCTTGTCAGCGCGCCGGGCGAGAAGGGGGCAACGGAAAGGGGTCGGGCGGCCGTCTTTAGATTATTTGCTTCCACTAAATCAAACGAATCTCATGCCTATTTCACTTACAATATGTTTAATTTCCCATTGCACTATTTTGACTCTTTTAACAAAGAGCACTAGCAATTTTAGAAGTCAGAAAAATTAAATGTTAAAGTGTAAATCTTATACTAAAGTGCAGGACTTGTCCCATGTCTCCTGTTCACGCAAAGTCCACTCTCTCATTTTCCCTTTCTCCATAATTGTCTATAATTAACTTTAAAAAGTATATCTTTAAATTAAATGTTTTGTAGTGATGTTCGTTTACTTCGTCTTCTTCTCAATCACTGCTTTTAACTATTTTTTTGTTTTATATCAACATAGGACTAACTTTAATTTTCAGTATAAGTCAACCTTTTCCATGTCGGTAAAAATAAAACTTTGGATAAATTGAACTCGGTTTTATTTCGTTTCGTTTATTTTCATTTCCAACAAAATAAAATAAAATACATGAGATTGCATTGTACATAGTGAATCAATGAAATTTAACAATATATTTGTAATTGGTCCACAGAGTACAACAGGCACATAAAAGAGGTTGGTCATGGAGGGGACTGCTGAAAAGCTTGGCTTGCAGATTGCAGCCCCCTATAACTTTTAGTTGCAAAAATAGTATATCAATTTTTAGGGAACGCACAAATACATAAACCGGATAGACATAACATAAAATGAGCGAAAGGGAGTGGAATTCTCCTCAGTATTTCGCATGGTGTATTTTTTTTTTTTCTAGACAAAATTTTCAAAATAGCCTTGAGCAACTAAATTTATACCATACATTTACAGAACAGACCTCAGTGAACGATCTTTGCATCTTTGGTACTAGTAACACAGTCTGTATTGCCACAGCAATCAAAGCCCGAGGCTTTATCACAATATCTGACATGCACTTTGATATGACTGCGATGGGGGTAATTGCGTTGATATGTCAGACCGAAATGACCATGGTCTTGCAAAACGAAAAAAAAAAGGAAATCAATTCTGATGCCAGAAGTTTACTTTTGTGAAAACGAAAACTTTGTGCGACGGCCGGTGTTATCGTTCAAAATGTACCATTAAGAATAGTAAAGCGAGAGGTACGGGCAAACGGATGGAATACATCAAGCGAGATTTTATTTTGACAAAATTGCCACCGTTTACATGGCTTGAACTTTACTGATGTTGACCTGTATTTCATATTGAACTACTTGGGACCAAATACCGAGGAAAACACCTGCGTTATTCGTAAGAAAAAAAATGTATATTAGTTTTTAATTGGTTTTTATCCTTTCGGAGTATATGCACATTTTGTGTTGATTTGATATTATCCATATCCATTACAATACCTCTATATATCAGTGCATTAACGGCAAACTGATTATTATTTTCCTCATTTTATCATCACAACCGCCACCAATACCACCACCAGCATCACCATCTTCATTATCATTATCGTCACTATCATCGCCATCACCATCACCACCATAATCACCATCACAATCGCTATAATCATTATCATCACCATTATCGCCACCACCACTACCATCACCACCATCACAATCGTTATTATCATTATCATCACCATCATATCATCGCTACCACCACCACCATCACCATCACCCATCACTAGCACCCTCATCACCACTTCCATCACCGTCGCCACCTACCCCTAATCATCTTCTCCATGCCAGAGAGCATACTTTGTATGACGCCTGTCAAAGAGTCCTCACATGCGTGACTTGTTACTACATCATTAGCTACAGACAGACAATTACTATGGAAACTGGCCATCTTAACGTCCTTGTCAACTGGTCATTCATTGTCTTCTCTGCCCACTCCTTATTTGTACAAGCGGGTGGAAGAACTCGACGTCTCGGCGACGGGATAGTTGGGGTGACGAGCTTCGCTCCTCCCTTCGCTCCGCATCAAACATTCGTCACTAATCTACGTGGAGAAGACACCTCTGAGCGAATCCACTTGCCTTAATATTTGCTGGAGAAGAACAAACTTTGGTTTGAAGATACCACTTCATCACTTCACTTTATTTACTTTGTCTTTCTTTTATCTTTACTATCTCTTTTATCTATAATGAAAAAATGCTTTCAATATTCTCGAATTAGATCTACATGTTCTACAGTTATCGTTTAAAGGTACGAAATGGGTTTCTCTCCGTTTCATTGACTACTATTTGTCATTTAAAATGGAGTATACTAGTTATGAGAAAAGTATAAAAAATGTGAATTCAATGGCGGGCGCCCTAGCTGGGTATGAATCGTTGCATTTTCGCAATCGAACTTGAATTTAAATAATATTTGATGAATTTTGGAAATGTAAAGCAGATTTAAAGCATATTACACGAGCGAATTTTTACTGAAGAAAAGGCAAACCTCTTTGAAATATATGCAACCTCAATGTTTTTTTTAATATATACCAAAATGTTATGACAGGTATAAAACATACCTCCATATTTGTATAAAGACCGATTAGTTTTCACAGGTTATTCTGTTATGTCTCCTCAATTTAATTGCTCTCATTGGACATAATTACGATATTTTATTAAAATGATCACGATTATCTTACTATGTTGTTGTTGTTGTTGCTATAAGTGTATTCTCGAGTTCGCATCGCCCTCCCTCCTTCCCTCCCTCATGTACCTAACTCCCTCTCTGGTATCGTGACTCTTTCTACCTTTCGGCGTTTACCTATTTCATGTTTTACTTTGTCTCCCTTTTTTCCTTTCCTTCACCCTCTCTCTCTGTTTATACACTCCTATTTCCGATTCCCTATTTCTTCCACATTTCGAAACGTGCTAGGTTTTAAAAGAAACCTTGCTATTCTCAGTTATTTTAATGGACTGCGTTGCAAGCTTGGCGAAACCAGTTACGGAACAATTACCCACTCAACCACAATCAAAAGAAAACATTAAAAACAAGGATCAAACATAGAAATAGGCGTTAGCTTCTGACTGAAGGCTAAAAAGTACGTTCTTGCCTTTAAAGGGAACACCACCTGTATCAAAAGGTCTAGAACAAATTTGATAATCACTTCCCTATCTCGACACAGTTACAAAAGCCGAGAAAGAAAAACAGTTTGCGTTGTACCGATTGAAAAGGGCTGAATTTAAGGGGGAGGCGCGTTACACGTTTCCGCACTAAAGAGCAAGTGTTTTCTCCCCATTTTTTCTTCCTCTCGCTTAACCAAAACGTTATTTGATTCATGTTTAAATCGAGGAAAATTGGCGAGAAGGGAAATGGAGGTGAAACCTCAGTCACACGATTGGTTGTATGTATGCTTGATAAATCTACAGTTTGTTTAAGAGAGGGTAATATGTGATATTGAGTTTTGCTGAGCTATGTCAACAATGGGCCAACTTCACCAATGAATGGCCGCGCGGAAGAGTGTAGCTGCCAGCGCGGCGGGACGCTCGTTCGCCATTTCTTGTGTGTTTTAGAATTCTTTCTTATTGTCGCTGGTCATTCGTAACTTTTGTCCATGCTCCGCGCGTGGCAATTCCCAAGAGAGTTCGTTCATTCATTTCTAACTAGCTCTGCTGCTTTAGTTCCTTTCTCTTCCTCTTATGATGTGTCCTATTCCTTCCCAGAGATGGCGCAATATGTACGCCCTCCTTCTACTTCATCACACGTAAGGCCTATATGAACTAACAGATCAAGTAATTTTGCTACAATACGCGGTCGTTAACTTGAGGTTTCGTGGTAATTTGACTAGAAAATTCAGCCTATATTGTGCTCTTTGAAGGTTGCCCTTCTGGGCTTGGCGCGCGCGAGGTGGGTTCGTCGTGACGCGGGGAGTTCTCGGGCGGCGCGCGTTTTGTCGAGGTCCCGCGGGACTTTTGAAGCTGAGGGTTCCAGGCCTGTTGGCTTGATCGACCCATGTAGGGTCCATGATCGACCACTCTTCGGCCAAAACGAGCCCCCATAATACCCCTGGGACCCCATCTCGCTCGAATCTCCAGAGTAAATTCTATTTGGATAACGAAATCGCTACCACAAAAAGAGGAAAGCGGAACCATTTGGGCTTGCAAGAGTAGCCAAAGTAGCCATTCAAATTGCGCACATCGTAATTAAAGGTTCGTTTGTCAGCACGCACTGGACGATAATCGGCCATTCACTGAGATATGGTGGAAAAGAAAGCGGGCGCTCGTGTTATCGTCTGCTATTTTCACTTAACAAATTCAAACATGAAATAAAAGAGTGAGAAAGAACACCCTGTTAATTGGAGGCGTAAGGCTCTCTTGGGTCAAATAAACGTGATGAAAAAGAATACTGTTATTGTAACGACGCATGTCAAAATGTTCAATTGTACCCCCTTTACGTCCATAATTTCTTGATTGACCTTCTGCCGCCCCCATCTCGTTTCCCTCCGCTGTCCTTTCTCAAGTCACTCGCTCCTAGTATGGCGAGGAAGACATCAAACCAAGGTGAGGAATAGCATAAATTATTCTTTTCCGTGTCACTTTCTTTGACTCTGTGTATCAGTTTCATTTGTTTCGAAGCCATTAAGTTCATGAAGTTGGAATACTCAAGCTGCCAACGAAAACGTTAATAAAGCAGTTTTTGTCCATCTTATTTTGACAGCTTTGTCTCATATATCATTTACAGCAGCATAATTTCGAAAATGCTTTTCTTAATTTCTTCCTTTCTTTCTATTTCGGTGCTTCCGAGAGAAAATATTTCATTCATTTTCTATGTGATGCAAAATACGACTTAACAGTAGTTACAATACAAACCGCAGCGGGGTCTTTCATGAAATTTGGATAACAAGCAAGATAATCTCAATTACTAACTATTTTTTTAATGAGCGAACCTTAGTATTGTATCGTAGAAAAAAAATGTCATCTGAAACGGATGTCCCTTCAAATGCCCTCATATTTAAAATATAACAAGTAACAGCTAGAGGTTATTGTTGTTGGTGTTGTTATGTGTGTGTGTGTGTGTGTGAGTTTGTGTGTGTGCGGGGGGGTGTTACAGATCCACCCCCTCTACCGACACCCCTGGTACCTAGCTTCGATATAGGGGGCCAATCCTTTATTAATTTTTAATCACGAACATGAAACACATTACTGTTCAAATGTCTACAGAGAAGCTTGAGTTCTGAGAAAGGTGAAAAGAAAAAATAGTGATTTTGTTTTCTTCTTTACTTAATTCTATTTGTGTGTGAAAAAGTCTCATCGATTAAACCTGACAAGGATGACTATTCAAATGCCCTCATATTCGAAATATGACAAGTAACAGTTAGAGGTCGTGGGGCTGGGGGGATTGTCACATCTTCTCCCCCACTACGTCCCTGGTACCAATCATCGATATGGGGTTGCGCTTTTATTAATTTATCCCTAACGAATATGAAAAACAACCATTCAAATGTCTAATCCCCTGTGAACAGAGTTCATATTTTGAAGTGAAAACGAGATGCATATGATATCAAAATTAATCCGTGAACAGTTAAAGCGTCAGTGCAGACAGAGTACGTCTCCCTATTCTTTCTCGCAATCACGTTGGTACCGTTTTACCAAAAAAGTGGGACGGAAGTTTATTGGTAGCGGCTTTCCTCCTATTAATTTCATCATCCTCTCTTCCTCTTTATATATTCTCTATCATATGTGTCATATCGGAGAATATTTCAATCATATATATCTCACAACCTGAAGAAGTATAATCATCACGCGCGGTTTCCAATTAATAGACTTCTGACTGATCTCCACCGCGCATTTCTTTGTCTGCAGGTGCTTGTGAAGAAGAAAGGCTTCGTAAATCCGATTTATGGTGGACGTGTTTTATTAGTTTCCTCTCCTAATCGAGCGGAAAACTTTTCTTTTCTCTTTTCTCGGGACGACGAAAGCGGTGTAAAAAATAAGCTGGGATGGCGTAAAAACACACACCAATATAGTGACTTTGTTCAAAGCCTGGTTCCATTCAGAGGGTTCATACCAACCACAAGCATGACAAATATGAACGTTTACAGAGCTTGTTTATAGACAGGACAATCTATTACATATCGTCGAATTCCATGTCATAGATATTGTTTATTTCATTCTCATTTTTCATGACAATCGTGGTAGGACGGTAGGATTACTTTCGTCGTAAATGACTAATATTTTCGTCTATAATGATATATTTATGCGATTATCTGAAGACCATTTTTTCTTAAATTGTATCCATTTTGGTCCAAAGTTTGACATGCCAAAATAAGGAAAAGAAATAAAACGAAATAGATTCATCATGGACTTAACAAGTCTGTCGACATGTATTGAAGAAGAAGAAGTAAAACATGAAAATACATCACTGTCAATTCAATCCGCCAGCATTATTTATTTTGTATGATTATGTGCACAATTATATAAATTATATAAATATCGTTTTCCACCATCTAATAAGGAAGCCAGTGATTGGTAGCATTTCTTGCAGCTTGAACGCTGTAAACATTAATCTCAATAATTCACTGTAAATTGCGTATAAAAAGTCTAACCAACTTTGGTAGATTCCCTTTTACAAATTACATGTATAACCTGTTTGACCTTTAAATATATTTCATTTCAAATTGTAACTAATATTCTGTCTAATGATACGGTATTCATAAGTCTGCTGCCACAGAAATGACTGAGTAGAAGTCTTTAAAAAAATGCATTGTTTGTTAAAATCTTCCTGTATATGTACCAAGCTGATGTAATGAAAATGGACCAAAAATCCTTTTACTTACGCGTTGTTATTTCAGTCCGAAAACAATAATTGACTCAATCATTTTGATTCGGTGCATTTGAATAGGGAAGGAAGCATTGCCAAATCATGTGAAATTGTGCAATGGACAAGTGAGTAGAGAGATATCAGATATCATGAGACAAGAAATGAGTAGGTTGTTTAAAATAATCGAAGGACATCCAGTGGATTGAAACAAGGCCCTGCGAAACAGCAATGAAGCATGAAGCAGAAAATAACTTTTAAAAGGATGCTTTCTTTGGATCTACTGACCCCCCAAAACAAGCAAACTCGTGAACAGTTTAAGCTCATAATATCGAAACCATGGATAGTTAATGTACCCATGCCCAACTCATGCAGTGCCGTGCACAATTATGTATATTCTAGATTTCCCATAAAGCCATCAATATCCCTCTTATAAACATATTGAAAACCGCGACTAATAACAATGGCATCGCTTTAATGACTTATTTTTTAACACAGCGAGTGTGCAGCTTCGAAATTTAATTATGTTGCCACCCATGTCATATTGCATCAGAATCGAATTTCAAATCTTCTTGATAAAATGTAGGAATAAAAGTTCCAAAGTTAAAAAAAGGTCTTCTCATCCTTGTCGGTGAATGTTTACGTCTGATAAGTAGACTAATTATGACTTGGTGTGAATAAACTATAACAAGGTCAACGGGAAAATGCATGAATGGGACCATGGGGTTCATTCTCTCCTCATTCTATGGTTACCATGGAGACAGGTCTAAGTCACACCCATTCTTTCAGACTCGATGTTTTTTGTGTTTTTGTGCTGACACCCGAGGCGACATAACGACAACAACGTTTGAGAATAGATTGTTTTGTGTATCCAAAATTGAGCAACTACAAGATTTTGTTGAGTACAGCGATGTGATGTGGGAAATATGATATTTTTGCAGTGGCTGATTGTGTGCATGTTTTTATTTGCGCTTGTAACCTTAAAAGCGCCACTGCAATATTTTGCTCAATGCAATGATGACGTGATGTGGAAATATGACTTCTTGCAGTATCTGAGTGCGTGTTTTTAAAAAGTTTTTTTTTTTTACGGCAAAGATGATTTGTTGCAGTGCCCGAGTGTGTGCGTTTGCGCGCGCGTGTGTGTGTTTGTTTTGCCCCTTGTATGTAATGAAAATGTTTTTGAATTCATGTCAAGGAAAAACAACTGTATTTTATTTCTAAAATTAATTTGTATTGTTTGGAATCAATAAACAACAAAAAATAATTGTGAAAAAAGAACTACTGCAACATTTTGCTTGAATACGATGATGTGATGTGTGGAATGCAATATGTTTGCAGTGTTGAATTGCATGTTTTTGCACCTCGTGGCCAGAAAAGATCAACGCCAAGATTTTGCTTAAGCACAATGATGTGGTTTGTGAAATATGATTATTTGCAGTGTCTGCTTACGTGTTTTTCTGCACATGTATCTAGAATAGCATCACTGGAAGATTAAAAAAAAAAAATTATAACGCATTATATTGTCACAATGGTGTATAACTAATACGAATTTGTTGCAGTATCTGAGTGCTTGCTCTTTGTGGAATATTTGCGATGAGAAGCCATGGCTTTGTGTTTTTTTTTTGGTGGCTGATGTGAAAGTGCGTCATTTACAACAGTATCCAATCCCAATGTATTAAAAAGTCAATTTCCCCTGGTATCTATTACTTGCATAATATAGGTAATTAAAAAGAAATCTATTGCAGAGAAACAAAATAATATGGTATTATTAAATAATGAAACAATAATTGTTTTGATTAAACTGCGAATAAATGGCATTGGCGTAATCAATCAATTACCAAATTTCTGACTATTACTATCGAATTATTACCACTGCTACGCCACTCATAATTTTGCTATAATAAGACCGATATAATTATTAAATTTACACTGATATTTATTGTTCCCAAAATGGTTATTAAACCTCATGATAAATGATTTTTTTTAATAAAAGACACCGTTTTCAAACCTCAGTTTTGGCTAAATAATATACATTCATTTAAAGGTATTACAAAGAAATTAAACAAATATAGGAAACATACACCCGCCGGAGCACATTTGGAAGAAAAAGTCTCAGGGCTTATACGAAATATAAATCAGGAAATATACTCGATCACCTTCTAATATCAACATGGCCTGTAAATAATTCTCTCTCTCTCTCTGTCTCTCTCTCTCTATCTCTTTCTCTCTATACACATTTTTGGAGGGGGTGAAATCTTTTTGAATAAAAAATGCCTACCTATTCCTATCTAAAGAGGCCTTACTAAAACTCGTGGGAAAATATCCCCCATCGCTTTCGTCTCCTTCCATCCTTAATTAAATATCGTGAGAAATTCCGTGATATTGATACGGCAATCAAAGCGCCTATCGGATAATTTTGACGAGCCATTTTAAACGTGAATAATTATCCCTAGCTCCCTCCGGGTTCTATAAGTGTGTGTCATCAAAAGCGACCAACCGTGTTATAGGTTCTTTGTAATCCGTTGACGGTTGACCCTTCCCCCGATTATTACTAGGAAGAAAAAAAAGTGGTGCCGTTTTATGTTGAGAGCGGTCAGCGTGAGGGATAATTATCTTTTCATAGTATGATACGAACCGTAATTAAGTGTTACCGTACACGCGGGTGTGGATATGGTGTGGATTTTGACGAGGAAAGTGAAAATTCTCACAGGATACGAGTATAATTTTTTACTGATACAACGGTTAAAAAAAGGGTTTATTAATAATAATAAAAACGAAAAAAATAATTCCGAAGTAAACCTGAAAGCAAATATTGAGCAAAGAACGAAGTTCTTTGTCGGGAGGAAAAATGCGCTCAAAAGTTGCAACGAATTAGATCCTACCAGGAACACATTTACTTCAATTTACCTTACCTGTCGTAAAACAAATTGTATGTAAATGTCTTGCGAAAGGATTCTACTTCCATGGCAGAGACTCGCCGGGTGGTGTGATAACCTTCTAACTAATCTCAAGAATAGTAAGACCTTAAAGACCGTAAAACAGTTCAAACTATTAGATAAACAACACCTCCTGAACTCATTAATGATGAATATGTTTCTGATATTATCTATCTTTTTTTCCTTGTCAGTTGTTTTGATATTTTAATTTTGATGTTTTGGTTATTTTTTGGTTATTCTTTCCCGTTATAATTTGTAATATTTTCTTACAATGTATAGTATACTTGTTTTTTTCAATAAGCCAATATTTTATTAGTGCTTTTCATGATCCCATCACTATTATTCATAATATGTTATTGATTTGTTAATTGTTTTTGAAATGGGAATAAATTGAATTGAATTGAAATTGAATTGAATCTATCGAAATCTCACTTACTTCCCATTCGGCCATGACACCTCTATTTTATAATGAATTTGAGCGTATATAGAATGTTTACTGTGAAAACAATATTTGATTGAATTTCATCAATTTGATGCTCATGGTATGGTGTAACTTTAGAAGTTTAGGTCTATTATAGTTTATCCAACCTGTTTAAAGGAAGAGAGAGAGAGAGAGAGAGAGAGAGAGAGAAATTGTGTTTTTGAATTATGTTGTCTAACTCTGAATCGTCTAGTTTAAAAGTTGTTGTTGAGTAAAACTTTCCGAGATTGCTATACAAAATAATGGAATGGTCACTTAAAAAATGGAGTGGCATATTAATCGTAGTGTCTTTGTAATCAAGGCAATTATGATACCCAACTCTCTCATTATTTGAACCTATGTTGAGTAACATATTTGTGTTACTATTTATTTGATCTCACAATATCTTTTAACAGCTCCTGAACCTCTTCCTATAGCGTGATTGTAAAATAGAATGCAAGTTTTCTGTGAAATGTATTGGCCAATTCCAAACGTTACCATGGTTACGGAATGACGTTTCCATAGAAAAAAAAAATCATCATATACATTTTGGTAAAATTTACACGTATTAATGATAATAATATATTACTAAAATATATGGTTGCAATGGTTTTCCTATATCAACCATTCAACGTATCAGATTGATAAAATATTGAATTTAATAGGCCCTCATGTACTATAATATTGAATGACATAGAAGGCCAAGTTTTAGTTATTCCATAACGGCTCTATTTGAAATACAATATATTATAACTTTGATGAATGTTGGTTGATAGAAAACACGAGTTCATATATAATTAACTTGTACATTTTTGTCGAAATACCGACAAGTAGTTTTTCTTTAAAATTGAAAATATCATTACGTCACGCTTGAAATGGACCTCATTGTAATTGTAAATAGCTACTGTACACCCTCCCCCCTCCCAACCAGGAAGACCTTACGGGCGTTACTGTAATATAGGCCCACGTAAATCTTTTGAGCGAAAAGTACCCAAGCTCCTTGCTCCGCGGAACATTATGCTATCTTCTGTGTACTATACACCATGCTATGGAACTTTATGCTTGTAATTATATTTTGATTATTTTTGTTGTTGCAAGGAACATTCATTTTCATCTTCTAAAATATTATACGGACTCGGGGATTCAATTGATAAGACTTTATCATTACTGACTGAATTTTGTTTTTATTTAGATCACATGGTATTGGTAAACCAGTCATGTTTGAATAAATAACGGAAATGGCTTTCCTCTCACCGTCGTGCAAATACGCTAAAAACTGAAGTCCTTATCACAGGCTATTGAAAGGCCATTATCTTAATGAGATGAGCACATTGTCCTGCTCATGTGCTCACCAAAAATAGAAATTAAAATCCAATTCTTTCATAGCGACCGGGTCTCGAGTGGGTGAGCATGATATTGCAGTACATTCGTGACACTAAGCGAGACGGGAAAAACAAAAGGACGTCGTAGAGTAACGTCCACAGTGGCGGTTTTCGGGCCACTTAGGTAGCCAGCGGTCCGTGACGTGCTATGTCTATGCCACTCATCCTATCTCCGCGTCGCCCTACCTTGGGCGGGCTTTATCACGATTATGGCGGCATGGGAACATTATCTTGCGACAATTCCCATCAGAATGAAACAAAATCAAATGCATCCATGGATGACGGTTTCTAAGGAGGATGAGGATGCAATTATGATCGAGGAAAAATATTTACACCAGTGAGTAATTTTTTCTCTATCTCTCCCTTTATTGCGTTTTTATTGGGCGGGAATTAGCGACGATTTGTGGTTATATACATGCTGGCAATCTCGATTTCTGGCAATAACGATTTGTTTTCTTTCTTCTCACTTATTCATAATTTATATTGAAACTTTCATTGACTGGAGTTACTGATGTTTGCCATAATCGACTTTGATAGCAAAAACGAAATTTTCAAAAGCTCTCAAATAATGAAAAAACTGACTGGCAAAATAAGGCAATTCATAAGGGTAATAGCAAATCATACCAATTGATTTTACTCCCTAACTAAAACAAACAATATTTTAGACGTAAATGTCATTTAAACTGCTTCTGCGCATTCGTTTTTTCTTGTTTTCGTGGATCTATATATACGAGAGATTTTTGTTTCCCAATTTGTTTTTATTTTTCCAGGAATATAGATTTCGTCATTGGCGAACGTCAGTGACAATAAGTGGCGCAAGTCGTGAACATGGTTTTAAGTGTACAGTTCACACATAAAGAAAAAAAAGTGTACAGTTCTCTGTAATGATTGTCTTTAATACTTGTTCTTCTTTTTATTACCACTATTATTGTCACTATTATTATAATAATAACAATATATGATACTTATATAGCGCACATAATTATCCACTATATTTGCAAGTTGCTCAAGGCGCTCAAATATTACCCGGCTCTTCTAGGCTGCCGATGTTGGTGCTCACAGCATTCAAGGAATTCCTTTTTTACCGATACCAATTTCACACTTGGGTCGAAAGCATGTAGATTAATGTGGCGGGACTCGAACCGGGGACCCTGTGATCCACATTTCGACGACTTATCCAGTAAACCACACCACCTGTATTATTATTATTATTATAAACACTTCTGTCATTATTATTGAAGTTATTTTCTATACATCACAGCGGTCTGCATATGATTTATGTACAGTAAGAAGAAAAAAGGTGAATAAATTATGTGACAAAATCATAAATCCTTTAAGAGAAACCCCAGTTCTGGTAAAAAAAAAAAAAAAAAATTAATTCTCACAGAATCAAACGAAACTTACACTGAATGTTCAAGATTACAAATAGATGACTTGTGCCAAACAATTTTGGAAGAAAATGTATACTGGCTGAGTAATGAGCATAGAAAGACAAGGACATCAAGGTAGTACTAGCTCCGACACCATGTGTGTTGTCCCATATATAGCTTTCAGTGGACAGTGCTTGTTACTTTACCAAGACTCGGTCAAATTTATTATGATTTTGATGACTCCAGACCCTTGCAGTGCACACCAATACTTATATGCTACATGATAAACTGTTTCTGATCCTTTCCACGCCTTTTCTTTGACGATGCAATCGCATTACCAGAACTTAAGTTTATCTTTAATTTGATATTTTCATAGAAAGAAAAACAATTATGGCAAAGTAGTCAATTACGACTATTTGCCAAATATAAAGCCAAACAAAAAAGAAGATACATTTTATTTTCTGAATTATATGTGAAAAGCTCTATATTTTGTACCCTTACTGCTGCTAGACCAAACTGTACAGTTTCAATCGCGAGGTGGCGCTAAATCAGTCTATCTTGAAGAACTAAGCACGACAAGCTGTAAATAAAAGCCCTCGTTTTTTCAGTCATCATGATAATCATAAAAATTTATTACTATCATTATCATTGAAGTTGATTTGTATGCCCCACAGGGGTCTTCTCATGAATACTGTACATATTTGCAGTAAGAAAACAAAACAGTGAAAAGAAGTATAATTACGTGACAAAAAAAATTGTTATCCGTTATTATATATTTTCATATAAGGAACAGAAAATGTTATGGCTAAGTAGTCAATTACTAATCACCCAAAACACCCCCCTAGAATTTTGTTGTTGTTGCTTAGATGGGCAAACAAAATACATTTTACTCACTGACCTTCATGTATCTAAAAGCTCAATATTTGGACTTGGCTCTTCTGCTCTTAGACCGAACTGTACAGTATTAATCGCGAGATGGCGCTAAAGCAGTCTACCCTATAAAGGAAGTTGTATTTTGATTAAATCTGTATGTAATTATAGCCCAGTGACAGGTGTGCACAAAAAGATAGACATGGTGTTCCAGAGCTAGAATATAGTACACCCTTTTCAAACATTTGATCCAATGCCATTTAATTCGTTCAATTGCCATATGTTCTAACATCATTTGGTCTATCAACATGCTATCACTTCGTCCAATGACTAATCAGTCGATCTAGAGGGATACATCACCGGACTATGGATAATAATGGTTCGCGGTTCGAGTCCCGTCGTGGCACTAATATTTGATCGGCAAGGTATTATTCAACATTTGCCATACTACATCCAGGTGAAGTGAATGGGTACCCAGGAGGAAGAAATTCCTTGAATGTTTTAGCGTCTTATCAGGGCGGCCGAGCAACAGCATGATCCTTTGTATTAAAGGGCAATCTAACCCATGTCATAAGTTTGTTTATATGAAATCATAAAAATAAGAGAAACCGAGTGTCGAAATTTGAAATCAATCGGATCAATAATAAGAGAATTATGAATGTTTGAAATATGAGATCTGCATGTGAATCTCAAATTGCTAGTTTAGTTTATAGTAAGTAGGTAATTCACCCATTTAACGTGTACACAAATATAATTAATTTGTTTTTCTCCTAATGATGCCTTCTCCCTACTCAAAATGTATTATGGATAGCCTAAAACGGATTGTACCAAAAGCACATTTGAGTACAAAGGTGCTTGCCTAGATCAGGGATATGTGAGTTTAAATGGAACTCACTACCACACGAAGTGCAAGCTGGACAATCCAAGAAAAGTTTCACAACAGGATAACTAATTTATAATCAGAGATATCATCTACTATGCTCAAATATGTCTATGAACTTTCGAATTTTTGGTGTGTCCAAATTTGTGTTGTTTGAATTTATATTGTTGTGCGTTCATCTGCTCGGGTATTTTTTAAATTTCCATATGACATAATTATAGCTTTATTTCATCTTTATCTGAGAATGATTAATTAATAGAGTTCAATTATTTTGTGCTTGTTATGTTACTTCACTTTCAAATGGTCCTTTACCGCCTTTAAAAAATTGTAATCATATCCTTTATTGTAATCATCATTATCTTGACCAGCCACCTTTGATCATTTTTAATTTGATATATCATTTTATTTGAAGGCAGTTTATTTGAAGAAGTAACAATTCTTATTACCAATTAAAATTTTAAGTTTATTTACAGTACTTTTGTTCAGCCACTCATGATTATTGTTATTCATATAAATATAGTTTTTCGGCAGTGATATTCTATTGTTATTTAAATTGTTATAAAATCTTGATCCTGTTATTTTTTGTTTGTTTTAAATACGTCATTTGATGTACCATTGCTATTGATTATTATGTATTTGTATATAATAATCCAGTCAAATCTGATTGCACAGTGAAAGGTAAAAGATGATACTCTTTGAGTAGATGTTTGATGAAGAGCGACTAAAGCGTTTTCGAGGAATAAATACCAAAGAAAAAGAAAAAAAAGTGAAAAAGAAAATAACAAGAGAGGTTATTCGTAAATCTTTCTTGGATATGTGGTGGCTCTGAAAAGAGCCGTTTT
This sequence comes from Hemicentrotus pulcherrimus, assembly GCA_003118195.1. Lineage (NCBI taxonomy): Eukaryota > Metazoa > Echinodermata > Echinoidea > Camarodonta > Strongylocentrotidae > Hemicentrotus > Hemicentrotus pulcherrimus. The sequence continues at coordinate 26,438 of BEXV01000516.1, read as the reverse complement.
ACTCTAGACGACTAGTGTTGACTTCTTAAGCAGACTTGCCGGTCTTCTTGGGGAGGAGTACAGCCTGGATGTTGGGGAGGACACCACCTTGGGCGATGGTAACTCCACCAAGAAGCTTGTTGAGCTCCTCGTCGTTACGGACGGCGAGCTGAAGGTGACGGGGGATGATCCTGCTCTTCTTGTTGTCGCGGGCGGCGTTGCCAGCGAGCTCGAGGATCTCAGCGGTCAGGTATTCGAGTACGGCAGCCAAGTAAACTGGGGCACCAGCACCGACGCGGCTGCCATAGTTGCCCTTCTTCAAGAAACGGTGCACACGGCCAACAGGGAACTGAAGTCCTGCACGGGATGAGCGGCTCTTGGCCTTGCTCTTTGCCTTGGCTCCTTTACCACGTCCAGACATGATGATTTATTTTTGTTTTGGTCGTTACGAAATGAAACGAATGATGGTTCAAATTTCGCGGCCAGCTATTTATACCCTCGTGAAGATTGTTCCTTCCAGCGCACCGTCGATAAGCTCCGATGGTTCCGGAGGGCCGGACGGACGGGTTGGTTATTTGCATATTATTTTAATATCATTATTCTGCCGCCTTCCCCAATGAGCGTGTAAGGGGGGAAGATTACGTAATAGCTATTGTGAGGACCATGCGATCTGGCGGTGGCGCCCAAGTGAAACCGAGGAGCCACGGAACGACAAACGTTACACATAATTATGAAAGAACGTTTTGCTAAAAACATGCTGAAAACTGTATCATTCCTTTTGGTACATTGAACAATTTACTGTGTATTTCTTTGGGATTTTTCAACAAGTTTTCGTAACATCTTAGAAGGAAAAAAGAACATCATGTCTATGTCTATATGTAAACCAAGAAGAAGAAAAATTGGATCATACCAAGGACCCACATTCACAGTAGGAATACAATTACCGCATATTATATAATAAGAGATGGATTTTCACACGGTGATATCATATAACAATTGTACAAGTATTATTCCCATCTTTGCTGGGATATTATTCTATTATACAAACATTTAAATAGCCCATGTCATTAAAGACCCACTGTTTGATACTGATGATTTGGAGAATGGTCTATCCAACATATTTGTACTGAAACCTAGTTATATTTTGATTTTTGTTGTCCCATTTGCAGCTTACATCAAAACCAAATTATGTAGAACTTGGCAGGAATTATGAATATGTCACGTATGTCCTTTCTGTGAAATTTAAACTTTAGCAGTTTCCTAGTGTTCAAATTATGTTCTAAATTACTATTAGGCTAAAAATAACCCTTTTAATTTTTGGCCTGTAAATGGGACATAAAATTATGTAAATAAACATTTCCTCAAGTATCCTCTCTTTTAAAGAGACTGCATTGTGGCTCCTTTAAAAATGAAACTTAACTTAGCAATGATAGGACTCTAGCAGGCCCTTTATTCTTGTAAATAATTGATTTACAATTGATATTGTCCCACGCATGAACATCTAAACAGATTTTCTTTCAGAGATCACCTTTTTTGTAACATTTTGTTAAACAACAACCAATGAGGAGAGCCCGTAGAAATTCATATTTGTTTTTCTTTGGGCGATCCCCAGGCAAATTTTTTTAAATTCTCTTTTCTTGAAAGGCATCGTTTAACAATATTAATTATGAGATGCATGGCGCTATGTGTTATCAGTGTCTGTGATATGGTGTTATATTGAAGCCCTAAAAAAATTGCGCTTCAAAGTTATCATGAAGTGCCTCGAAAAAGTAAAAATCCCCAATAGACTGTATATAGTGTTATAAAACGTAACAGGTGGGGGGGGGGGG
>BEXV01000515.1:205199-222149 GCA_003118195.1 Hemicentrotus pulcherrimus | reverse complement strand
GTGCCGACCGCCGTGGCTATAACGATGCTTGCTATTATATTACCGAACCCCGAACCGAACCAAGTTTGGGTGAAATATTGCCGAACTCTGCCGAACCGAACCGAACACGAACATAGCGTCTGACTTACAGCACTATCTGTATAGTACTATCAAGTTTTGATTTCAGAGTTTTCAAAGTTATATTTGAATGATAGCATGCATGGCATATTTATCATATTAATATTATTTGTTCATCTTTCTTTATATCACTAGGGAATACAAGATGTCATTACCCAAAAGGTGTGTGTGAATGAGTTCAGCAAAGTGCAGTGTGTTATTACCTCATTCATAATAAAGACTTAACAAGATTTGGAATGGCTTCAAAGGCTAGTTCAGGTAAGGAGTGCCTAACATCTGATTTCAATAGCCCAAAATCAGTAAGGCGTCAGTCAAGGAAGAGGAGAGGACGAAAGAGACGTCTTGATCCAAATCCTATATGGGAGAATTCCATTAAGTACAGTGAAGGATCAGATTCAAGTCTGGATGAAGCTTTGAAAGATTACATGGACAATGTATCATCACAGCAACATCAAAGTGACTCTGGATCAGATGATACTACCATGATGAAACGTTTATCATCTCTTAATATGACATCATCAAGCAATCTTTATGGTGAATCAGACTCGGTCACAGAAACTCACACAATGCTCAAGAAAACTGTCAATAAACGTAAGAAACGTTTTAAACGTATGGATGTGGATTCGTTACCATCAAGTTCAGGTTGTATGGTTCGTAGCTCATCGATGCCAGATTTTGTGCCAGAAATTTTCCACAAGCGCCCTCGTGTCAAGAAAGTGCGTCCAAGAAAACTTGATAAGACTGATGATGCATCTCAGATGAAAGGGGAGTTTGAATTTGATATTCTTCTTGCTAAATCAACCAAAACTGGTAACAAACTAAAATCTAAGTTAATCCCAGTGGACCTATCTCAACCAAGGGAAGAATGTAAAGAAGTGTGCTCCAGGAAGCAGGATAAAGAAGTAACTGAAGCTGGTCCTGTGGTTGGTAATCCTGTATCAAAGGAAAGAACTAGATCATCCAGCTCTGATGGGGCAACATCTACAGAAGTTGCAGAGGGTAAAAATATGGACTGCTCTAGTAATGACAGTGATGTTACCATGAGACAACCATTAACGCCAAAGAATGAGTGAGTAAATGCAGTGCTTGCTATGTGTCTACGTAGTTGCAACATTTATTATGAACATTAGTTCTCTCTTTATTTTAGGGGGTACTCTTTATTGTGCATTTTGTAACATACAGGTGTAAATGTAAATAAATTAATATATATAATTCTGAAATTGCATTAATAAAATTATTAGAGACAAGTTGAGGGATTAATTGCTGATGTTATAGAATGCAAATATGCCTTTTAGATGCAAGAACTACAATGGAGAGGTAGCAATTGTACAAATAAAAAATTGAAACAAACTGTATTTTATGATGTATCCTACTATTGTGTGAGGAACCATAATTGAAAAGAGATAAAGGTAATTTAGTTGGTGACTTGACATATCCTTATTTTATTGTAATATTTCCAAAATCTGCCTTGAGATCTGGTCAGCATCTAAACAAATAAATCTAGAATAATGTGTATGTTGTTGGAACTTGGAACTAATACCTTGCCTAGTTATGTTAGTGAAAAAGCATACAACTAAGAACTCTTTTCTCCTTTTGTCTTCACTACAGGGAATTAAGTAGCAGTTATTTATCATCTAGTGATGAAGACGAAGATGAAGATGAAGATGATGGTTATACAAATGATGAAGGAAGAGAAGGTAAACTTTATACAATAAACAGGTATCCTATAGACTAAATAGTTTACCCCATGCTCCATTCTCTCTCTCTCTCTCTCTCTCTGTTCATGTTACTGTGATACATTAGTGTGTCACCTTGTACAATTTTGCCATCATGTTCTCTACAATTACAAAGGTTCATCCTTGATTGGTCATTTCTTTGATGAATTAGATTATTTGAATTTTGTTCAGCTTGAGAGATGTGTAGACAACATAAATAGCAGGTACATAATATATACCTACATGTATTCATGTATTATGCAGTGTGTATACCTAACAAAAAGTGTATACCGGTAACCAATTATAGTATTATGGAGAGAATTTGGTCAAAATGTCTTTTTGAATACTGGAACAATAGTCACCCATGCCTAAATTTCAGTAAGGAGGACAAATTATATAAATCTTTGTCTGATTAGATAGAGATCGACCTGTACATACATGTAGTTTGATTATGAAATGTTTAGCAGGAAGGCAATGAATGAACTATTTACCATTGTCTTATAGGTGATGATGAGCAGAGTGATTTCTTTCATGAGCCAGGGAATGTATCAGGTATACCTACCGTAGTACCTTGGTGGGATAGTAAGACAATAGAGGAATATGAGCAGGATCAAACCTTTAACAGCATCCTCAGTGGTAGCCTTCAGCATCTATCAAAGCCAACACAGAGATGTAAGTATCTAACATATATTGTAATCTACTGTGGTAAAGATATAATGAGTGCAGCCATCATTTTTACAGGCATCATATGGAAGGTTTCTTACTAAGTAAAGATTTGTAAAGACGCATTTACTGTGTTGTTATTCTGTGAGAAGTCTGACTCCCTAAATTTGAACTGATTTTCATCTCTTACATTGTCATTTCCTGGTGAAAGATGGCAGCTCTGGTTTTGTGATTTTGTTTTCCTGTCAAGCATACTGACATCAATTTATTGAAATATGAAATTACAGGTTACGGTATTCAGAATTGTACCTCGTATGTCATCCTTACTTCTGAAGAAAAGCAATTTTCAGGTTATTGTGGCTTCTGTTCGTATCTAATTTTTCTCCAGCTTTTCATGCTAAACTACGAGGCTGTCATGGCTTAGAGGAGCCTTCCATCATGAGAGGTTGCAGACAAAGGCTTAAAGCTAAGGTACATGGGTAAATAAGACTTAAAGCTAAGGTATGTGGGTAAAGAAGGCTGGATATGGATTCATGTTACCCAAGCCCTGTCATATGTTACTGAAGTGTGTACATGTAGACAACTAAATAAAAATAGCATGTACTGTTCATTCATTATTTGTGTTGAGAAAACGGAATCATCTATTATGTACCCATGGGTCTCACCTGCTTTTATTTAGATAAAATCATTTTTTCCTGAAATGGATCTGCATTCTTCAATGTTTGAAATGACAAAAAATGTGACAAGTAAGCAATGTTTGTACCATAGGTTACATGTACTATTGGTCATATGTATGTCTTTTCAAGAAATGATTATTATGCCAAATTGAAATATAAGCCTGTTTCTGTCTAATCATACACGAAATGTATATTTTGAATCATGTTCAACTATGTTCAGGGATATTAAATGGAGCATTGTGATTTTAAGTTCATTATTTCATGTTTCTAAAAAAATGAATTTTCAGTTATTCCTACATTACCCACAACATTCTTTGTCTGAAATATCTTGGTCCTATGATTTAATGTCTTTTGTTTTTTGTAATTTCATGAATGATTTGCAAGTGTACAATCTGTTTCTTCTTTTTATTTTAATCTGTTATAGTGTTGGATTGCCAATAACATAATATACTAGAAATAGTATCTTATCACCGAATACAAATATTTTGTCATTCTACAGAGGTTAAAGAAATCCAGCATGGCATCTTTCAATGAGAAAATAGTTCGCTTTCTTCACAATCCATTTGAACAAGAGTAAGTAGTGAGCTTGGACTCTTTGCCAGTTACTCTAAACTTTATGTTATGATTACATTTTCATAGTGGAATTGGAATATGATAATATTGATGTTTAATAGAAATTGGTATTTCGTGGATCGAATGCTTTAAAGAGAAGGTTGAGTTCTGGGAAGGGGTAAAAAATAATTTGTGAGTGTTATCATTGTTATAATGCAAGGGTGGAAGAACATCAGATTAAACATGTTCCCTGAAAAGCATGGCTCTTCAAATGCCTTCATATTCTAAATATGACATTAAAAACGTAAAAACGCCATGTGCTTGTGTAGTCCCATATCCATCATTCTGTGTACAGTGCTTATAACTTTGCCAAGATTTGGCCAAATTTCTTATCATTTTGTTGATTCCAGAACCTTGCAATACACACAAATACTTGCATACTAGATGATCAACCTTTTCTGATTAGATTCCACACCGTTTCTTTCACAATGCAATCACATGACCAGAACTCAACTTTATCTTTAACTGCATGTTTAGCGATCACATACCAGTATTTCTGTAAATGGCACAGAAATTGTCTTACCTATTATTTTCTCTCTTCATAAACATATCCTTTTTGTGGACATGTTTCTCTCAGTATGTGTTGTCTATATTTCTCTCCAGCCTATAACAATTTCAACTGATTTTGCAGCATCCAATTTTGATTGTTAGATATATGATATTTACTTTCATGAGATTAAAACTGACATTTTGGCTTTAATATAGACAATGCTTTTTTAAAAGTATGTATGCTACAAAACAAATGTGTACTGATATAGGTGCTTTTTATCAAATGTAAATTAATATGTGTTTGTCTTTAATTTGATTGCTAAACAGACTTAGTCTTCATTCAACCAAATCAAGAGAAAGAAACCAGATCTTCCAGCTAGCTTCCATGTATGCACTGGATGTTAGAACAGAGGGAGGTGGACAAAAGAGCAAATCAATCTTAACCAAGACTAGGTAGGTGCATGCCTTCTCCCATTGAATACCAAGTACTGTCATTCCTATAGACTTGTAGGTGATGGATTAAGGTCCAAACTAAGGATAACATCAACAGAAGCTTCAAAAGGCCCCTTTCTCTGAGTGATGGGGGAGATATGAACGAATGAATTAGTCATTTGGGACAATTAGCATAATGTAAGACAAACTGCCATGTTATTCACTATTTGATACAAGTAGGTATGATAGTTGATGGATGTACAACTTCAATATTACATTCCAATGTGTACAGTTTATCTGAAAGATATATCTGGATTGATATGGATAACATTTTACTCTCACTTGCTCTTCTTGTCTAAGACAGCAGACCTAAAGCATCCTATTTTCCTTTCTATCTGAATGAGATAATGAATATATTTCCATACGAAATAGTTGTTGGTTGATTTTTACATTTATTCTCTGCATTACAGGCATACCGTCATGAATTATCAGACTGGCAGCATGGAGAATGATGCCATCATCAAATCTCGCCAGTCCTTCTACCCCCAGATTGCTAAACGCAGACGAAGGTCACCCCCACCTGGAGTTACATCTACAGGTAGGTACTTTGCACAAGTGACATGAAAAGCTGATGTTTCTTCATATTTGTAAGATTACTGGTAAAACATGTTAATTCATGTGTTATATTTTTTCATATTTGTAAGGATAAAACATCTTGTTAATATACTCATGTTATATCTATAAGATGTATATTCATACATGTATTTATAAGATGAAAACATGTGTTATACATTGTAAGATTAAGATCTCATGTTTATTCATACATGTATGGCGTCCTCATGTTTATTAATATGTTGTATTTGGTCTAGTTGCTGTGGGAGCGGAAGCGGAACCTTTATCCTCATCCAGCGTCGGGAGTCGTATGCTGCAAAGCATGGGCTGGTCACCGGGATCTGGACTAGGAGCAGAGGGAGCAGGTATACGAGAACCAGTCCAGGCTTACATGAGACCCAAAAATAGGGGCTTGGGTTATTGTAAACCTAAGTGAGACTTTATTAACTTTTTATATGCTACAAAAATAATATCCCAGTACCATATTGTATTCATCAAAACTGTTGCCAGTGCGATTTGCATTGCAGAAGATCATGAGGTACAAATCAAGGTAATTGTGATTAATACAATGTTACTGAGAATATTGAGAAATTTATTGTTTGAGTAAAGGAATTTACACCTACTTAAATTGTTCAAATTTATAGCATAAACTTAAATTTCTTTATGCTTTGATTTCTTGAAAGCTTTTATAGTGAATTAGGAACTTTTGTAATGAACTAGGAACTACTACTTGATTTTGACATTACAAAAAGAAAGCTCTTTGTAGGAGTGTGCTCATTACACAAAATGAATGTTCAATATTTGCTTGAACTTATCCTTATCATAAAGAGTTTGATGATGTAACTCATGGTTGACATTTAGTTCCAATATTTAGGATGATGTAGCTAAGCTAGAATACCTCTTCTTATTTCTAATGCTGTGTTTTTTTTTACTTTTAAAAATTCACTAGTTAGTAGTTAATATTCTTTTTTGTCGATTTCCATTGGTTGTGACTTCAAGTGTATGTGGAAATGAGGATTTTGAAATAATGAGATTAGTTTTATTGGGTGCTCTCGGTATAAAGTTTTGAAAATGATATTAGATATTTGTGCAATATATTATGAATAATGATATTAATGTTTTATTTCTTTTCCTCTTTTTATGATGAACCTTGCAAATTGTAGACAATTATCTATGTTATTAAATTTTATCTGTGAGTGGACCCTTCAGAATTTATTTTTTTTTATAATTGCGTTAAACCAAACTGTAAAAATGTATACATTTCTCTTTAAACACTAGATGGTGCTAAAACATGAGAATCATTTATGACACATTGATCCACCATTTTATGTTTTATTTCGTCTGTGAATAATATTTGAAAATAATAAATTATTGATTTCTTGCCCAGCTTCTTTGTGTCAGTAAGTCCATGGATATTGTTTATATCAAATGTATTTATATCCTTGTAAAACCTGCATGTGAAAGAAAGTCAACAACAACAAAAAACAGTAAAGAGATTACCAGTACTAAGTTTTGGTTAATAGGTTTTTTTCACCATTGGAAGAAAGAAAGTAACAGGACAACGACTTCATTGTAATACAGAAACAAGCCATATTCAGGTACGATTGCTTCTGTGATACTGTATTTATTGAGCATTGTTGACCTTTATATTGGTTAAACAAATTACTTGTTTGAGCTAAGAGGTAAGTGCATGGAGCAATATATAATTACTTGTGGAAATGGGTAAAGGGTATCACCTAAACGGTCAGTCTAGTCATGTAATTATTGATATGCAAGGCATATAGATAACATCTAAAACAGCCCATGAAGGGTCTTTTAGTCATGTATGTCATATTTTTATATTGTGAATTTTTTACAAATGTTGAGCCCCTTTGTTTATACACTCTCCTGTATGGCCAAACTCCTACAACTCTTTATAATATAGCGTGTTAAAAGCTATAAAGGGCTGTATTAAACATGTATGTATTATTCTTCATAATTATATCTGGAGTATGATCAAATTTTTATTGAATGTAGTCAAACCATCCCCATAAAAACACAAATGACTCTTTTTTAGATATTGGAAATGTACATATTTTGATGCCCAGAAAACATATCTGTTAAAAACTGTATTTGTATTTGCAATAAGAAAATAGTTTCATCATGTACAGTAAATAATCAGGTAGCTTCAATTTTGAAATTTTATTGTATACTCCATGTCTCTTTCTAATTTGATTTTTTTCTTTCTTGCCCCCCCCCCTTTCTCTCCCGCTCTCTCTCTCTCTCTCTCTCTCTCTCTCTCTATCTCTCTCTCATTCATTCTTCCTTCCTTCCTTCCTTCTCTGTAAACAGGCTTCTCATTGTAAATGCTGAACTAATGTTAATGTCATGTGTGTGAAATGTATCATTGAACTCAATGAAATGACTTGATGATTAACAAACAATTGCTGTTGCCCTTTTCATTATTGTATTTTGTATCATGGTCTTATAGACTTGTGTAGAGAAGACAACAAGAGCTATTAGAGAAGTGTTTGTTAAAACCATGAAGTAGGGGAGGATTTGAATAACTGGTAATCTGCAAAAATGCGGTTGGAAAATTATCAAGGCATCATAAAGTGGAATATGTTAAAAAAATTAAGTTTTCTTTTCAAATTCAGGGTGAAAACCTTTTTCTTTATATAAAGGTCACTAGGGAAGGAGGACGAGAGAAAGAGATAGAGAGAGAGAGAGAAAGGAAGAAGGGGGGGGGGAGAGAAAGAGAAGATAATACAATCTCCAGGAGTTACCCTCATAGTTTGGCTACCAAGACGAGACCCTTCCCCTCTCTAATGTCTGGACCAATGCTACTCCACTCTATCAAATAGTCTATAGCTGATTTCAATCGGTTACCAGGTTTAAAAATTACATTTATAAGGTTCAACAGCAGAGGAAAGTCATGCCACACTCTTTTTATTGGACAAGCACTAAAGGTTTATGACATGCAGATGATAAATGTGATATATTTCTATAAAACAAAAGTCGGGTTAAACAAAATCGACTGCTTATGTTCCTTTATTTGGTTAATATTCCATGTACCCATTATGATCTTGTACAAATTGATGGTCACATGTTATTAAGTACAAGCTTTATAGTTATTGAATACATCTCTTTGATAAAAATCACAAATATGATTATACAAACTTCATAATGTAAACAGAAAATAAGAAGTATTAAACAGTAGTCCAGCAACACCTAATGTCAAAAAGTAACTTAACATAAATTATCATATATATTATTAACATATATTATGTTTATCAGAATATACACCATAGAAGATAATTTATCAATTTGAGGTAACTTTTAGGTGGATCATTGTTCTGGTTTAACGAAAATTTGGTGTGAGATTTCAAAGGTAAATCTATTTGAACATATGCGTTTACTCAAGGCTGGACATGTGCTTGCATGTTTTAGACAAGGCGTAATGCATTGTGATACATAGAATTCAGTGGTATAACTTATCACAACGAGGGCAGCAATATGTTTATTGATTCGATTTATTATTTCATCACCCTATACATGGATATCAGCTAAATCTGTTTAAAAAATGAACTGTTGCTCAACAGATGAAAGAATATTAAAATGTATAAAAGAAAAGCCTTTGATAAATCATTTGATTTCGATAGGACTTTACAAAAAAGTAGAATAATTAATTTACATAATACAAATAGTTGAATACATCGTTTCAGGTAGCTATTGGGCATCATATAATTGATAACTAAATCGACTAAAGGGTTATGATAAATTGCATTGTGTAGTTCAGATAAATATCAATCCTAATCTCCCATCGCTGATAGCCGCAGGCCCACAGAGCAATATAAATGCATGTAAACTATCAATTAATGCTCCTAATTTGAAATTTAAAAATGAAAGGAGGAAAGACAAGTTATGGGACAATACAACTATACAGAAACAACATCGCGATTTCTAAATAAACTGCAGCATACGTTTCGGCAAAAATATACGGCGATGTCTCTTCTTCTTTTGCAGCATAGCATTAAGCATCAACGGGTCATTATTGTACCAAACAGAGGAAGGTCCTTTTTTCAAGGAATATAGCAATTCGCGTCAAACTGGCATACGGTCAACAAATACAACGTGTTAGCGTACTGGGATTGCCGTGTCATTTAAATTCATTGTTTGTGACTATTATTTTGATTTGTTGATTTAAACCCGTTTGAATTTAGAAGACTGAATTTCTTCAAAAAACATGTTGAATTTGAAATAGGTTAATAATCTTAACAATTATCTTTCTGAGTTACATGCGCTGCTGTTTGTGTGATAAATTAGTTCGTATATTGATCGTTGTCTAGGAAAACTGTTACGAATTGTGAATTGAAGCCGTGACGTTTTCAACATCTCTGTCTCTGGTTATCATTGTACAATTTTTAAGGTTTATGTATTTACGTTATACTTTATTACTTTTGCATTGTGCTCAATATCAACATCAGGGGGGTGTTTCACAAAGATCCTTAGTCGACTGAACTCTAAGTTGGACTTAAAAATTATGGAAAGCCATTAGCATCTTTGAAAATATTTTGTAAAAGTTATTTTGAAAGGCATTAATTGTTTATTCAAATCATTCATATTTTCTATCATCAAGGAGATTTCATGCATGTGGAATTTATAAAAAGTCTAAAATACTTGAATTTCTGCTCTTGAATAAATTTCATTTTTAGATTTAGAGTTAATTTCTACTTAGGATCTTTGTGAAACACCCCCTGGACTTAAATATTACCACCAATTCCGCACGAATTTCGCGTTTCTTTATGCCCGGTTCATAGTACTGTTAAAATCACCAGATAGTCCTTGTTAAGAGGTAGCTCCCTGTCTGTTAACAATATGAAATCTCACAATATTCATACTTCATACTATATATATCAAGTAACAGCTCTGTTTTTTTCTTTCATGCAAATCTATTGTATATTGATCATATTTACAGTAGCACAATTAAAATGTTACCTCATCGTTTCTCTTTTCGAAAAATCGAATATTAATAATTATAAATATGTTACACTTTCGGCGGGTGATGGAATTGACCAAAATTTTGATCGAATAAAAAATAACAACTCCATGCAAAATTGCGAATCTTCCGTACACCCACTGGAGTTCGTTATTGGCATAAGCTTTTATACATAAATATATACAAAATATATATTCTGAATGAAATGCAATAATGCAGCCAAGTTTCAAATAGAAATAATCCAATACATATCATACAGTTTAAGAATATATTATTATCTTTTCTCTAGGCACTTGTGGATAATCACATCAAATTACGGCATTCGTATTAAGGCAGACAAAAAATGATCTGAATACCTCGTAGCTTTATTAATCATGAGTTCAGGTGGGTACTACCTTAATGTAAAAGTTTAACAGTGCTCTTAAACTAGTAAGTGACATGATTTTACGATTTTGAACTGTAAGATAAATTCTCTAAATAATTTTGGTACTTTATCAAAGACATCTTTGTTTTTACATTTTCATTATTGATAGAGGTTTTTGGCAAAGAATTCCTATTAATGTTTGAAACGTTTTTATATAAGAGATTAAGGCTCATATTATGAGCCTGAATCTGTAAACCTTGAATTTCATTTTTTTTAAAGTGATATTGAATACGTCATCATTTTGATATACCGGTAGTCATGAATAATTCATGTTTCAGTTTCTGATGTAGAGCATCAACAATGTTTGAGTTGGTTATTGATAATAAATAACAAAAATGCAGCAAAATTTCTATCAGCAAGATAATTGCTTTTCCTTCAAGATATATTCTCAAGAACATAAGACTAAAACCACTTCAAAACTGTGGTATTTTATCCATTAACTCGGACCGCGAGGTAAATCTTATGCTGCAGCATTCTGGGAAAAGGTATGTCTTCATTGATACTTTAAAAAAAAAAATATTTATATCTTTAACAATATCAGACATCAAGTTTTGAAAGAAAGATGAACTTGATGTCTTGGATGTCCTGGATGTCCTTCAGTAAATACCGAGTGTTGTCATGGTAACAGCTGTAGCGATACCTCCGAGAAACATTGATGGGATGGCGATGAAAGATAGTATGGAGAGAGCACCGATACCTGAGAGGCCATGTCCACTGAAATAAAACAAGTATGATCCATTAGTCAATATATAGCCGGCGAAATGAACACCATTGATACTGTATTTCATTGACCAAACGTAACATAATACATTTCTTCACCCTGCCTATTCGACGTCACAGGTGTTCATGATTTGAATGATATGTGATATTATTTAATTGTTTGAATATCCCTGGCCTCGGTGACGGATATTCACATCATTCCATTCAATATCGTCATTGTTATTACCTGTATCTAAGTTACACCTTTTAGCAACCAAATGAAATACTACTATGAACATAGTTTAAGTTCAACCAAATAACGGTGTGTCAATGATCGTATACCCCAGTGTAAAAAAGAAACGCCATATATTGTCTTGATACTACCTTGTACATCCACCAGCCAATCTGGACCCATAGATCATAACAGCACCACCCAGCAGTGCATGTAGGGGAGGCACACCTATAGTTGATGACCAGGTATCAGAGAAAATGGATGACATAGCAGCACCACCAATCGCTGATGAGATGTACAATATCTAGATGAGAAAAATAAAATATGGCAAAGTTTCGGGGAAAAAAACACTTCATCTCCAAAATAAATGAAATGGCAATTATCAAGAAAGATCAATGAGATTCAAGATTCAAGATTCAAGATTCAAGATTTATTCATTTCATTCAATAAAAAACTTATATGTATATCAAAGATATTACAAGTGTAAAAAGAAAGAAATACAAGTTATACAAACATCAGAAGGTAACTGATCAATACATTTAAAGGTAAAGAATCGAATGGAATTTGGGTCACTGCAAATGTTCGAGGCTGTGCCAAAGGTTTAAATTAAAACATTTATGCAATAGATAACTATGTACAGAAATTATTTACAGGACAATAACATATGAGTTACATTTAATTTATTCGTGCTATATTTCTACTTCTAGTGTACATGTAGGTATTGGTTTCCATAATGTAAATCGAAACCCAAATCAATAAAGATCGATTAATATGTGATAAAATAATATCTAAAATGACTAAGATGAAATTTATGGCGAGTAAAGTAATTTCAGAGAGGAGAGTCTTCTTCATGAAATATATAAAATCGTGATATGATTTCGATATGACATCGGAGACTCCTATAGAACCCATATTAAAACAACTAAAAACCCACCTGCCACCAGTTCTTGATGCCTGTTCTGGATGCCTTGAGGTACGGTGAATATCTCTCTAAGATACTCCAAGGAATCACCTGAGATACCATGGTACAATATCCTCTACTGCCACCTATCGGTTCATCTACAGCCAGGACTATGGGCAGCTGAAGACATCCTACTAAGGCACCTATATACAGCGAAAGAGGAGCAAATATATTTTACTGTGGGGTAACAGATTGCTTAATGAAAAGAAACGTTGATCTACTATTAATACACATACTAAAACAATGAAGATGAGGAATATATACATTATTGATTAAATTGATGCGTTTTTGTTTTAATTTCCAAATTGAAGAATCGTATTAGGAAAGTGCAAATAGCATTCCCTTCGTACGAAACATCAAATAGGAATATTTCAGACAATGTCATGTATGCATGATATTGCATTATATTTGGCAGCATGACACGCTTTAAGAAATTTATTCATGACAATATATTTTAGAATATAGGGGTGAGGAGTCGTCAGCTGCTGATACGAACACCTGACGTATGGTTCCAGACAGTAGAGTTCGTTTAGAAGTATACCTAATACTCTATGAATTATTAAAGTAGATGATTAGATCAAAAGAATAAACACATTCACAGTAAACCTGTACATAGTCGTCCTATAAAGTCTAATGATTGGTGCAATTGAAACAATGAATGAGGTCCAAGTGAATGGGTGAACAAGATGGTTTTTGGGAGTATTGTGAGATACAGTCATCGGGAGAGTAGCCTTATTAACCACTTCCTTCGTCAAATTCAATGAATCCGATGGCTGATTTACTGATTAGTTTGTGTCAGTGTGGGGGTACCAGCATCATGCTCAATGGTCACGTATACATAAATACAACCTGTCTACAACGGACACTTTTTTAATGTTTCTCTCTCATGGTGATCTTCATAGCCATGATTGTATCCAATGTCTGCAAAATTATAACAACTACCCTGGATGGTCTTTAAGATGGATTAATACCAGAATGGTGATGGGTTCCACACGGAATAGTGATAAGGTCTGGTTAGGACTCATCATAATATTGCCAGTGACAGCCTAAATCCTTCTCCATTATAATAATGAGGTTAACCTAACTAGCGGTGAATGACTTACGATGAATCGCTGGACGGCCTAGACAGATTCAAAACACAACTATAGGTTTCCCATTAATCCTCTATCTTTGTCTTCTTTCTCATCCTCCAAAAGCCCACTTCTTTTGCGACAAATTGGTTTCCAAGCTTTAGTTCAGGGCATCATCTTTTCCTCTTTTCCATTCCTCCTCCTACTTCTCTTCCTCCTCTCTGTCTTTTTTTATTCGATGTCCCTTTCCGTTTTTGTTTGTTTCTACAACATTCCACGAGACCAATAACGTAAGTTTGATGGACCTTCAGAAAAGTTGACTGGGGTTCGCGAAATTGTCTTGATAAATATATTCACCGCTCATGGGTTGGATGTCCCTTGTCATGCAGCTACACTCTAAAAACTGAAATGTTAAATCACGATTTAAAAGGGCCAAGGAGTTACCACTCTTTCAAAATAGCAGATTAACACTTTGAACATGCTGCATCCAACACTATAAAGGTTGAATCCAGCATGTTAAAGTATCAATCTGACATTTTAAAAGAGTGGTCACTCCTCGGCCCTTTTAAATGGTGATTTAACATTTCATTTTTCAGAGTGTAATAGTTTTGTTTTCATTCGAGTCATTCAAGTCCCGCCGCCGCACCAATGTCCTTTGGCAAGACATTGATCTACATTTTGCCACACTCCACCCAGGTAAAGTAAATGGGTACCTGGTAGGAATTTATTCCTTGAAATGCTAGAGCGCCGTATGGCAGCAATGCTAATAATCGGTAGCGCCAGGAGGGTCAAATCTGACTGACAATGATTTGATCGCTATACAAGAACCCATTATTATCATTATCATTAAAGGTGACTTTCCATGTTACCCAGGGCCCGATCACGAGACCGACAATGTTGGTTTCGTGGGATGTCGGACTTATGCATGCCCATGTCCGGGTAACGGCCTTTCAACTCGTAGCTGCAACATTTGATGATTTAAGATTCTTCTTCACTGGTCCGTTGTAATTTGAAGAAGATAACAAAGTGGTTATAGTTTAATGTAAGAAGTGGCCAGACCATTACTCACCAGCCAGTACAGGTGGCCACGATCTGAGTGATATGAAATCAACCAGTCCAGTTGGTACATCACTTGTATTGGAACCTGTAAGCTCAGTCTGCCATGGGGCCAGGTATTCGATTAAGACCAGGGCTAGCATAATGACCAGGCCTACCTGTAAGGCCAACATGACGTAAGGAACACCAGCACGCTCATCTAACCTGCATGAAAATATAGGAGACGATATAGGCTACAAGTTAAAATGACCAAGCTAAAGTGACTTCTTTTTAATAAGTTAATATGACAAAGTCATAAGGAAATAGGATACAAGGAGTGGGAGTGATGAAAAGAAGACACGAACTCACAATTTAAAAAAAAGTTCCATTGATTACAACTGTAAAACAAGTCATTGTCATGTCAAAATCAAAGAATAAATGCGAGAGGCAATAGGCGGTAAAAATGGCCTTTCTTCATTTTATTTCTCATAACGATCGAGTCGCTGTAGTTTCTAAAAGAATCTTTATGCTAATAGAGACGTCTAAAACATTCATGTCGTGTCTTACTAAACAAGCTATGTGGTTTGTGGTTACGTATGTTAATCGAAACATTCTTGTGGTAATGGATATGACAAAACTTATCGGAAAGAACGAAAATCGGGAGGATAAAGTTTGGTGATAAACACAAGACGAGGAGAAGAAAAAAAATTGTGGCATACCGCATCAATTTCTGACATTTTTACAGTGGTGCTGTATCAAATCCGTCTAGATCAGTGCCATCATATTTGGTTTTGGGAATCTTCCAAACTGCTATTGTGTTCTCTCCATTGAAAATGCATGAACATGTAATGTAACAATATTGTACATAGAAGGAAAAAAGGACGTCATTTTGCTTATTAAACAGAGGAACGCACAAAGAGAGAGAGAGAAAGGGGGGGGGGGAGAGAAGAGGGGGCGAAGGGTGAGATTTAGTATAATATTGGTGTGCTAATTTCCACAAAATCCGATACCTATTGTTTGTTCATTTCATCTTTGAATATTGAGAAGTCTTTTTTTTTTAAACAGTAATGACGAAAATTGCTTTAACAATAAAACAAAGTCCAAGAGCTCTTAGGAAGTTTCAAAGTGCTTTCATGAGGTCAGAGATCGGTCGATGTCTCTTCGTTGGATTTAATCGCATGTCTAACAGAGATATGGCCTTGTATAAATTTAGGAGACAATTACGATTTGATCAGTATTAATAGATTGTCCAACTACGCCCCCATTTCTTTCTTTATATTAAAAAGAACACCCTTGGACCTCATGTAACGCACTGTGGTAACTCCCTGTCAGTTACTTATACATTCAAAAATGGTATAAGCGCACACAAAATAATGTCATGCAAAGTCACTTTCTTTCAACGGTTTGTATTTTTGTTTACAGATTCACGATGCCGAAATAACATAGAAAATTCAACCTATAATGTGTTTATAAGATTATCATAATCCATTCTTTCAAAAAAAATTGTTAGCTCCGTTGTGTTTGGTGGTTTATTTGTATATCATTCATAACGTTCAATTATACATGTACACGCGATTTGTTGACGATAATAATACTAACTTTAGTGCTTTTCGAATGATCTACCCCTTTCTGTACGGGATAAAGCATCCATGTCTTGTTTGCGTAGAACTCTGATAATTGTTTTGAACTTTGAACCGAGGTTCTCGCCTCTTTCAAATAATATGCTTTATAATTCTTTAGCTTTTTATTTAGTGTAAAATGCCAACGCTTTGTATTTAATCACAGAACATCCTAGATGTAGAATAGCGATAGCTTAAGTATGTATTCAATAATTATTCATATTTATTCATTACATTCTCATTCATTGTTGTGATACTGTTGTGTGTTAGTGGAACCCGACACGATTAGCATTTTCTGGTCCCATTTATCCTTTCAATGTTATACATTCACATTTGATTGTTATATTGATGTTCTTCTTGTTTGGATAATCAACTTTCAAACTTCAAACTACTCACATCCACCATGCAAGGTGCGCTATATATAGGCTAACTAATTGGTGACACGACATTTGCTCCTGCGACAATTGCTCCGGGCTTTATTTCGTCTAAGATATAGGGTTAGGGTTAGGGTTTCAATAGGGTTTTATGTTAGGTTTAGGGTTAGGTTTAGGGTAGGATATAGTGTTGAATCCAGGGTTGAAGTTAGCCATTCGATTAGTGTATGAAATTTACAGC
>BEXV01000515.1:188318-204874 GCA_003118195.1 Hemicentrotus pulcherrimus | reverse complement strand
CTCTCTCCATATCTCTCTCGCCCTCTCACACTTTCCCTCAGGTGGTAAAAAGGTGATTCGAACCCCTATCCAAACTTGTCATCAAGCTCATTCAACCATGCAGCCTAGGTTCATCATCTTCCGCTTGTCGACTTGTCATCTTTTATCAGATCTCATAATGACCTTCCCCTTCTCTATTGAATTGAGGTCTATGCCAGCTATATCTCCAGGCAATAGCTCTACTTGATAAGTAGTCTTGAAATGAAACGGTACTTCCTCTCTTAATTTTATTATTCCTTTTGAAATCATCTTAATATTACGCACGTAAACTAAACAGCGAAATTATTATTGCGCTTGGAAGCGTTTGTTGGACATGATAAAGCTTTTAATAATTCAGTCATATTAACAAAACGAAAAACACTAATGTTCCTGACTTTAAAACATGGTTAAAGTTGGTTATAACCTTTTTTCTCTACTGAGCACTCCAAAATTTTAAATCGCTCCCTCACGCATGAAAAGAAATAGCTAAAATATCGCCCATTACTGTATTAATTAATTAAGATGTATAAAGTGTATAAACTTTATAAAAGAAATGTCAGTTCAGTTTGTCAGGTTGAAATCAATATGCAGAAATTATAAGTCTACAGTACCGAGACTACATGCACAGGTGTACAATAAAGCAATTACAGTAGACAATAGCAAAGAGAGAAAGGAAGTGACTCGTCGAATCGCCCCAAAAGTCAACAATTATGTGATTAGGAGCCGCCAACAGACACAGGTACACGTCTCTCATCGCCTCATCGGGCAGCTCTGGCATGGGACCTATCACAAGATTTGCTACTCACCCCAGTATCCTCGTCAAGGCCATTGTCAAGCTCATTGTAAACAAAAATAGAATAGCATCATCCACATAAAACCGTCTCATCTCGTCTTGTTACAATTATAAAGACACAAAGATCGATGCCCATTCCTACATACGAGCTATGGTGCCCCCTCCTCTCTAACTCTATATATCTCTCTCTCTCTCTCTCTTTCTCTTTCTCTCTTCTCCTCTCTTTACCCCCACCCTTCTCCCTCTCCATCTCTTCCATGACCACCTCCAACTCACGATTTTGCAGGTCCTTTCCCCCATAGTATACCCTTCACTTTCCATCTAATTCTTCCCTTTTGTTTGGTATATTTCGTGTGAAGTGGATGATTATGTTCTCTCTCATGTAGATGTGAAGTTCGTATACCAGGTCAGTGAGGTCATAAACTTTGCCTCAATAGAATGAAGGTTATACAAAATTAAGATCATGTTTTTTTAATTCTCCTTAAATCTCTGGATAATTTTACCCGGGAATTTTACTATATTTAAAAAAAAATTGAAAGGAAAAACTGAACGCTTGTTGCAGTAACTTACTTTCCAACTGTGATTTGTTTGGTGGGTTTGATCATTCTGTTGAAGGTTTGTTCTGTAAATCCATATAGCACTGCTCCAATCAGACAGCCAACAAATGTCATACCTGTATCGAAATAAGAATTTGTATTGAACAAAGGTTAAGTGTTTTTCATCATCATTACCTTGGAAAAAATGTGGATTACTTCAAAGTTATTATAACCCATCGTAACTATTGTACCAAGCCTCTATAATAACCACCAAACCTTGGATGTGTTTAGTTCCTTTACGTTGTATTCATTTTATTTGTTGATCTTGTTAGTATGTTTTCTGAGAAAGAAAGTTGAAAGAAGTAATTTCCGCATTCAGTTAAAACCGCCATCTTCAATGCAATTTTCAAGAGACTGTTATTCTTTTCTATTATATATGTTCACGAGGGATGGGTGCATGGTTAAGCATTCATGCCACACCAAAGTGTTTCCTCCAGTGGCGCAATTATCTCAGAGCATGCACAGACTGAGTAACAGTTCTTAATGTAAAAACAGCTCCAAAGAATGACCAAAAGAAAAGGACTAATGGTCCTTTGAAAATCTCAATTGTGTGCAGATACTTCCACTGAATTATCCCGAAACCTTGCAATTCTCTACTGAAGGGGTCTGTTGGATTACCCTACCACTTTTCTGATTTAAATGGTATCTCCTAATTGCTCCTCAAGACACTCATTATGATCATCATTTGAAAGCAAGTGATTGATCATATTCAGCTCCAAAATATCTGTAGAAAACTATACACATTATCAGGACACTATGAACTTGGTTCAAACAGGGATATGAGAGTTTCCCTGGTTCAAACATAACTGCATTTGCAGGCCCATTATTTGTATCATCATAATGATCAAGGTTTGTATGATAGCCGGAGCATGGCTGATATAATTATATCCCTTTCAAAACTGGTAAACACTAATGAAGGCGATGAGAACTATTAAGTCCGATAGCGTGTTAATTGAATTTGTGGTGATCATGAAGAAACATAAACTTCAAGTGACTGTTTAAATTGAAAGTTTCTTTAATACCTGCGTGTTGCACACCGGCTCCTACTTCGATCAGAACAGCTCCTGGACACTAGGGGAGGGGAGAAAGCAATGAAGAACATTAGTAATTGTTTTTGTTGGTGAGGGTTATCGTTGACGCACCGGTATTGGTGGTGTTGGTGGTGGAGGCAGTGGTTATTTTGGTAATAGTGGTGGGTATGGTGATAACGCTGACGACGGTTGTTGTGGAGTAGTAGTGGTGGTGGTGGTAATGATTTGTGGTGATGATGATGATGGTGGTGGTGGTGGTGGTGGTGGTGGTGGTGGTGGTGGTGGTGGTGAGGATTGGATGGTGATGATGGAGGGAGAGTGGTAATAACATAGGTAGTGAAGAGAACGAGACAGGATAATAACAAAACGACAACAGATGATAACCACGATGATAATCATAAGTGATAATATCAAAATATGGCGGTTTGAGTTAGTTTTATACTCTGCATGGAAACATTAGGTAATCCAGATTATATTTATCCATGCTACTTATATTGAATTCTCTATAGGGTAAAGCCTTACATCGTAAGCGTGGCTATTGCGAGCGAGGATTTTGTAATGTGTCAGCTGAGGGTCTAATCCGTTAAAAAAATAATTGTAAATGTATTGCGTCATAATCCGAAGAAGCTTCAAAACTTATACGCAATCGACCATGCACTCAAGGACACTTGTAAATAGAAAAGGATGGACTAGAATAGAATTTAAACAAAACAGCTACTCCCTGGGGATGAGATGGAGATAAAATAGTAAACATCTTTTGTATCTAAGGATTTCTCAAGTTTTGCAGGAAATTGTTCTTCTTGACTATTAGTATTAGGCCATGCAGGATTTCACTCATCGCAGCATGCTTCTGTTGAGATTTACCTTCATCTGATGAGGGAGGTGTTTTATCCCTACTCTGATCTAGCGAATAGATGTTTCGTGTAGGTAATTGAATCGGAAGATGGTGGCATAATATACCAAACACATAAAAACAAACGTTTCCGTATAATAGGATAGGAAGGTAATGAGAATACCAGGGTCAATGATTATTGTTCATTCTGGTCGCTAAGACGATGACATTGGAATAAATGATGAAACTTTATACTTTCTGATGACGCTTTGATGTGAATTTATATCGTCCCATTGGCGGTATTTGTGATTCAATCAAGGACTTCCGGAACATAATTACAGGTGTAATGGTTCTTTAATTGGTTAAAATGTAACGCTGTATCTTCCTGACCTCTAAGCTGAATGGTTATCAAACTTTACGGTTTATATTATCCCGATTTGAAGTAAGCCGTAGCTGATGTTCATTATGATAGGATATTAATATATTGTATTGTTTCGTGTTGCAACATATACATAATTTTTGTCACGATTTGCCTCAATAAATTGTATTGGCTCACTTTGGGGTTTTGAATATTTTTCAATGATATCCATTCTTGATGAAAATACCTGCATGTCATGTTTTTTTCTCTGTAGTATGTCTTGATGCAATTCATACTTTGGAGATCATGACATGTTTGGAAAAAACACATATACGTTATACGTGGATGAAGGAATAAATTGAGTTCCTTTAACTATTGTGCTCTTTTAGTAATAAATTAGTACATTGAACTATAAAATAAGATAATTTTTAATTTCTCTGAAAAAGGGGTGAAATGAAGTGGAAGGTGACTTACAGCTCCAGACAAGGCCATACCGATGCCCAACATAGCACCACCAATACCAGCTCCTGCTACTCCTTTGCTGTTCATCCGACAACCAAGGTTATTACGTGCTGACTGGAACTTAGATGCGGTGAAGGGGAGCAGCGAAAGGATGCTGAACCAAACGATGCTTGTGACGATGGCCGAAAGGAACATCTTGAGCATGACGAAATTCTGGAAAAGCATCTGCCCTCGGATATTACGAGGCTCGAAAACTGAGATAAAGATGAAATGGAATGATACAAGTATTACAATTTTCATCTTGTTTTTTACTTCCTCTTTCTGTGTACACAAGTTCATTGATTACATAAAGGGTATACACACTAAAAATTAATGGTACAAATTTGCACCCTATAGGGTGCAGACTGCTGCTACAATAGCAGCCACCTATAGGGTGCAATTTTGCAGACTTGCACCCTAAGCAAAAGAGCACCCTTAGGGGTGCAAACGAGCACCCTAAGGGGTGCAGACCGCTTAATCTACAATAGCAGCCACGTATTGCAGACTTGTACCCTATAGGTGGCTGCTATTGTAGCAGCGATCTGCACCCCAAATGTACCCCTATTTCTTAGTGTGTAGGGATAGTTTATAATTCATAGAAAATGTCCAAAATAAGTGAGGAGGGCGACATAAGAGGAAGGTTGAGATCAATAAAGAATGAAAGAAAGACCTGAGCAAAGAACAGCATAAGAAAGATGGCGAATCATTATAATATTAATAATATTCCGCTTTTATATAGCGCGGCTTAATATATGTCTTTAAGCGCTTTATAGATATACTGATGGAGGAGGTGAAATTTGAGAGAAACTGAAAACCAATTTAGGAAACTTAGACGAGCTAGTGGAAAGATAAAGAGGGGAAATCAGAAAAGAAGGAAATGATTGAAAAACAATGAGAAATCCTATGAATGGACCCCCCCCCCCCCCAACAAAAAGTGGCCCTTGAAGATACTAAAGCGGCATAGATGAAAGGATTTTGGAAAGAATGCAATATTTCCTGGTTTACTATTCATTATCTGTCAATGTCAATATTTTATATCCTGTGTAGGTGAAAACCCGCCAGGTATAACACTCCGCCCACTTTAACAGAAAGCGTGTTATATCACAGCAAGGGGGCTTACGTTCGACCCTCAAACCATATCACGTCACTTGCCTAGAGAAATTAGTGAAGGACACTTTAGAATATGCATTTTCCATTTCATCATTCCTACAATGATTATGATATGCACATAAAGATGTCTCTTTCATGATTTTTAAATTGTTGCGAAACTTTGCCTCATAATTATGTTGCGGAAAATAAACATTGTTGTAGTTCCAGATTTTGTGCCCATGCACCACTTATTCACCGTCAATATTACATTCATAATCCTTTTCACATCCTTTCACAAAATCTTCCTCATTCACCAAGCTCAATGAGCCATCGCCTCGGTCATCATTGGCAGTTTCATCATCCTCATCCTACTAAATCATGCTTTCTTTTATTCATTGATGATGGTACACGATCAGCTTCAATGGAACATTCTGTATTCTTTGCCAATATTCAACAATCGATGGCTAATTTAGCTTGCCTATAAGAGCAGGACCAATAAGGACCAAAAACGATACCGCAGAAATAATTATTTTTCCAAAACCTGTTACCACTGGATAATAGCAGGGATCCTAACCCCATACCCTGGGGGCTTATCCAGGTATATCCCGAGGACGCAAACCTTGGGCATTATATAGCTTACAGGGACGTTTATTAAGCGATATCAATACTATTTTATCATTACAACAAATTGCGTTATTCGTCATTCAAATCCAACTCCTTTGATATTTAGCGCGACAGACCTCGCGGCTTATAATGGCAGAGGGGGAAAAAAGGAAAATATCCTCGTCGGATTTTCATTGAACTTGGACGCCATTATGTTTGCGTAGTAGCCCAGATCCTAGCACTCAATCACCAGTCATACCAATGACCTTGTTCACATATGATGATTAATCTACCGTCCAGAGGTC
This sequence comes from Hemicentrotus pulcherrimus, assembly GCA_003118195.1. NCBI lineage: Eukaryota > Metazoa > Echinodermata > Echinoidea > Camarodonta > Strongylocentrotidae > Hemicentrotus > Hemicentrotus pulcherrimus. The sequence continues at coordinate 198,748 of BEXV01000515.1, read as the reverse complement.
AATGCTACGTGCGCTTGGTATGAACAGGTCTGCTGTTATGACTTTACTGTCGTTTAAAGAATAAATTCAAGTGCAGTTGTTATACATGTAAGTGTTAATGAATTAAATTTAAAATGAAAACGAAAGATGCATAAGCGGCATACAAATCTCAAGCTATGAGCCTTGGATTCTATCTCTCCCTCCCCCGCCCCTCTCTCTCTCTCTCTCTCTCTCTTTCTAATACTGTGTCTCCTTCTTTTTATACTATCTATTATACAGGTTGAAGACAGATATTATGACAAAGGTTAAAATCAAATAATCTATCTGATATCTACCGCAGATAGGTCTCAAATATGAATTCCACACCTCAAAGAAGATTTTTACATACAAACTCCAAAGTATATTCCATATAGGCAAATCATATAAAAGTATAAGTCATCAATTTCAGTCTCTTCTCTTGTTTCTCTGTCTTTTTGTTTTCCTTCAATTTTATCTCCTTGATTATTCATATTTTGTAATGTAATGTTACATAATTTTACCTTACCAAATCGATCTTCAAAGTTATGCATTTGTATGTATCAATTTTTTGTAAATCCAATTTGTTTCAGCCTCTGGCTGCTATTTTTAATGTACGTTTTATTCAATAAACCATATTAAATCAAATAATATCTTAATCCTATATGAAAGTTTATAACATTTATTGTATTTCTAAATTGAAGAGCAGAATAATATCTGGAATTGTATTCACTTGAATTGCAATACTCTGTCAACATGCCGCATAACGATAAGTTTGAGTGAAAATTTACTTTTAAAAAAGAGAAAAAAGATATATACCCTGTGTTTAAAAACAAATCTTTTATTCAACTATGGATACGTCATGATCTGAAAAAGATAATGTACTTTCGTTTCATAATTTCTTTTCTATCCTGCATTATTTTGTTGAATGTGACCCTCCCCTCTTTTTTGTTCTTTCTTAATCAACCAATGCAGGTATACGTTTATCAAACAAACTTCTGCTTCCAATCAATTATAATATTGAATTGCAATGTAATTGTATTGATCTGTGTAATAATAATGGCATTGATTCATTAATGTTTCTTTTTAATATGTTGATCAAATTAATGTGGAAACAAACAGCAGACAAAATGAAATTAAATGGAATCGTAAGCAGAGGTGATTATCGATTAGTTTTAGCGTGTGATCGTGCCTCATCAACATTACCCGAACCCTCCTCAATTGGAACGACTACAAAAGTCAATGACAGTTTTTGCACTCTACCCATTCAAAGTTTTGCTTGCTTTCATTCATCATTTCACCTTGGCTGTGTTTAGATTTTCAACTAGAGCAAAGAGAAGAACTGAATAGGTATGAAAATGATGTGATTTGTTTAGGAGCGCGTGGGAAGCTTTTGGGAGTTTTGTGCCGCTCAAGGGTGAGTGTTTCGGCACCTTTCTGTTGTGGTGGATTGGTGTAGAGAATGCACGAGACCTTACAACGTGAATTGGACCGAATCTACCACCACGTGCGATAATTGAGAATGATCTTTATCCTTTATTATCGTTGTCCAGGAATCTAGAAATTGCGTCCACCAATCAGACGCATGCATCCAAAGTTATTTTTATACCTTTATATCCGATTAATTCTAAACTGATTACATAACCAGAACATTTTGTTTTACCAATTTTTAACGACTTGTCGTCTGTACGATACCAGATCATCTTTACAATGCTGGTTGGCTATATTGAGCCATTGTTCTCATGTGTCTCATATTATCATTCTTGAAATATAACTTTGTTTTCAGAATGTTCTCATTTTTTACTTAATTCATCTTAGTGATGATCGATGATAAGATCAAAGTCGGCTAATTGCAGATATTACATCAATGTATAAAATGACACATATGACCTAAGGATCAATTACAATTCCAATACAAATAAAAAAAATCTTCTTCAAATTGAGATATTTCATCCACACAAAGATATTCCTTACCGTAATGTGCTGGCAAGATAACATCTTTGTAGGCTAATTTCTCAGGATCTACATGTTTATAGAAAAGTGAATTGTGTTTTGCAAACCTATATCATTAAGGGAGGAGTAGGATGAATGAGAGGTTGGTTGTGAGGTGATTTTAAATCCATTTTCCTTTCATCGGGGTAATCTTATCGTCACAATCAAAATTGGATGGTTCGAATACCGAACACGTCTGTGTATGATTTGAATGATTGAGACTGGGAGAGAGAGAGAGAGGGAAAGAGATAGAGAGAGGGGAGAAAGAGAGAGAGAGAGAAACAGAGAAGCAGCAATAACTGTCACGTACAATTTATGGGGTTACAGAAGTTGTCATTATGAAGAATATAACAGAACAAAAACAAATAGTTTGATAAAATAATCGATAGAAAAAGCAATACGTATATTTGATAAACTACGACGAAAAATAAAAATAATGATTAATTCTAGGGAATGATAAAAATGGTTAAATGAATGACATCGTCTGGTATAATGACCCATTACACTAATGTAGAGTTCTGAAAATTGAACTAAATTTGCTATTCACAGCTGTTGTATGATTCATATTTTAATTTACTTCCCAACTACTCATTAGGACGCTGGAATTGAAAATATTGACTTTCTTCGGGTGATTTCGAAGATTTTTTTTTTAATTGGAAAGAATAAACGCCGGAGGATATGACGAATTCAATCACACTTCATATCATTAGAAGCAATTCCAACAAATTGGTTATCTTTCAATCAAATTTTTAATCCCACATTCAATTTGCAATAACGCACTTCCATTCAAAATGATGAAAAGACCAAAGCGAAATGGACCACATAAATTTACCTCTATATTATTAACACTGTCAGATGTCATTAAGAATCACAATATGAAAGGGCATTGCTTATAAACACAATATCGCAGTGACTATGAGGGGAAGCTTTGGATTTCCTTCCTTTGTAATCAGTAAGAAGATGAAATTACCATCAAAACTTCATAGCTGACCCAGTAATCTCATCATTATCATGGCTTACAAGAAACTAAATCTGAAGGCAGGAACATAATAAATAGAAATGAATAAAAGCGGCATTCTAAAGGAGAAAAGTCGATTAAAATCGAAACTAGCCGTCACATCTCACTTGTCAAAATCATTTCTATACCTGGCTATACAAAAAATAGTTACATGGTATGATGAGAAAGAATGAATGGCTATTACAATAACAATCTCACCCTTCACAATCAGTAAAACTAATGCGTGAGCTTCAATTTAGATTAAGATCTAAATTGATTTTTAAAAATCGTTCAGGATAATTATTCTTCAATACGGTTAACACACAAAGAAGCGGAGTTTCATATGCTTGTTAATTGGTATTACACGTAGCAAACTGAAATACATTTATGGAAATAAACTGAACCGATCATACATGTCGAATTTTAATGGGAATTTATGTTTTGCAATAATGACAATTGTTTTCGATGACATTGTTACCAATATCTTGCGACTTTTCCCATGTTCCAATTCTAATTCATGCTTTGTATATTATTATCTGCATTATCAAAATCAATGATAGAACCGTTCTCTATAATTATACACTTCCAAAATGTAATATGAATTGAGATACAAAAAGGAACCGGTAGTTATTGTCGAATGTTGCAATCTATATATAACAAAGGTTATTTCCCTACATAATTATTCAGACAGTGAGGTGATTATTTTTTATTTATATATCATAATCTTCTACAGTTTGAAGACACTATAACATTTCATTATAATAATAAAGTTTCAAAATGTAAGGCTGGCGAGTCGATATTCAGACACTAGACATAAACTTTCTTTACAAAACTGTGCCCAATTACCTATCAAAGTCGTATTATAAATCAAGCAATAGTGTTAATAACTAAGCTCACCGTTATAAATCAGTTTTTCACTATATCGTGTGTTTTCTCGCTTCGCTCGCTCGCTCGCAGGATCACAAATGACAGCCCAGCCCCCGGCCCCTCAGCGTCAAGTCCCAGAAAAGTCCCGTATTTCGGATTTCAACATTTGATCACCCTTATAACTATTTTGGTTTGACACCCCAAGGTGTGATATAGGATAGGGCCGGAAAGGCAGCCGCTTGAGCCGGGAGAGTGAGGGGTGATTATTGGATGAGAGAGGATACAGCTCGCCAGGGCTGGCTTCCATATGTTTCTTCTTATTTTACACAGTTCAGAGAGAGAGAGAGAGAAAGTTGACACTAAGTGCAAAACTGACGTTTCTTTTCAAATAAATTACATCTATTCATAAAATTCATCGTCATCTCGGTTTCTTTAAAAAAAAATTAAAAAATCCTAATTTGAGAGTACGTGATGGTCTCAATTATGTATTTTCTGGTACTTTGTATTTTGTGTAATTATCAATATTTTTAACTATCATTCATTCAAAATCGAATCAATGATGTAGACAGAATCTAAAAGAATAATAGGCAACCTCTTTGCCATCATTCACCCTGCTCTTGTAATCTTGTTTAAGAAATATGAAAGCAAGGACGAGGGCAATCGTTGTAGTGGTCATCGTTCATTTTCGTTCAGACCGAGGCTTTCTCTAGTAACCTTCATTATTTTTCATCTTTACGAGGAAAAGAAACACGTTCTCAATCTGGCTTTGATCCATGCCTTCTATATACATGGTTCATTAGCCCAATGACGAATTGGTTAGAAACACAAGAACGGACGTTCCAATTTCACGCACAGTTAGCGCTTGAATATCATCGCATTTATTATCCCTCTCTTCGTGTTTTCAGCTCCCATACCTGTGAGCTTGGAGTCAAGAAATACCTGTATACGGTCATTCTCCCCCACTTCATAATTCGATATCGTGTCAAGATTAAAAGTGAAAACGGAAATAAGACTGGTAGCGGAAAGGACCATGTGTATAGCAAAGGATGTTTTTGATGACTTAAGCAGCCCATTTAAACCCCCTTAGTCCGAATTAATTCTACACAAGATTCATAGCGAATATTTCCTAAAATGGAGATGCACTTTTGCTCTCCTTCCTTGTTTTCCCATTATCTCCTATAAATATAATAATGTTGGTTTTCAATATTTGGAGTCAGATGAAATGGGCTTCTCTAAGATTAGCATGGCCCCTTGCACAAAGATGACACCCACAATGATTATCGTGAAGCATTCCTTATTTTTGCACCTTTGATATTCAAGAAAACGACTGGTCACAAATTACCTTTCAAGTGCACAATTGAAGGAAAAATGAGAGTTTTTCATTTCAAACTGTCACATAACATACTTTATACTAATAACAGAGTGTATAAGATGAAATTAGTTGAGTCAGAGATGTGTACCTTTTGTAATTCAACTTTAGAAACACCTGTTCATTTAGTTTATGACTGTGATGTTGCTTCTAAGCTTAGACAGGAACTTGTTGATATATTGGAACGAAATTTAAAGTTAAGTTTGAAGATCTCAGTAAGAAAAGAATAATGTTTGGATTCATCAAAGATTGAAAAGGGCCCAATATGATGTTATTGAATCATTTGTTGCTAATCTTTAAAAGATATATTTATATCCAAAAATGCAAAAACGCAAAACCATGTTTAAGTGGGCTAACGTCTTTTATCAGTAACCCGAAATACATAGGACTTAACATTGCAAAACAGAAAAATGTTGAAGGAATGCACTATAAGAAATGGTCCCCTGTGGAAAAAGTATTTTGATTTTAATCCTATGATATACACTGTAGAAAAGAAAGTGTTACCCACTATTTCTGTATTGTTTGACGTTTTTCATCTGTTCTTACCTTTTGTAATTATTGTGCAGTGATTTGCATGATTATTGTTATCATGATGTTTGTACGAATTGATAAATAAAAGTTTTAAAAGATTGAAAAAAAGAAAAGAAATGTGCTTCTTTAATTTTCTTTTATTTGATGAAAGGAGATGCAATTTCTTGTCATCACAAGGGACACGACATGCGAGGGAACTTAGCGACCAAGCCGGAAGGTGGCTTTGAAGGTACGATCCCGATTTTTAAAAAAAAATGTAACTTTGCATTCTGATGACGCCCTTTGGTAATTATTTTGCGTAGTATCGATGTACACACTGAGAATTTCATATAATTAAGTACATATAGGAAATGTGCTTTCTATTTTGATATTCAAATCCAAAACATTTTCTTCCTTATAATTATGCAGCGATTTTCTAAATATAGAGGGTACGACCTCTTCAACATTTTGATCTTGAGTTAGTGAATTATTTTTAATAGAACGCCTAGGGTCCTATAATTTTACCGAAATTATATACACCCTTTTCTAATTTTGTCAAACTTCCCGGAGGAGAACCCCCTGTAAAATTCCGAGAGGACGTGTCCCCTATCCCCTGAGATATAAACTTAAATGTATGAATACCTTGAGGTTTCATAGACCGTTCGCACGAATCCCACAAGATTTGAGTGTGTGGGGATGCTCGTGGTTTCTTTTTCGAATTTACGTTTTCCGTTCACCATCACGCACCATCGAGAACAATCAAGCTCAGAGATACGATAACAGGAACATAAAAATGAGGGTCAATCTGCCAAACTCGTTAAAGACACCATACTTTCCTTGAATATCCGTATTCGCAGCAGGCAGTTTAGCACTGACCCATAATTTCCTTGAGAGACGTATTCAAAAATAGAATTTAACTCATATATTCAGATTTTCAACGAAAAATCAAAATTAAAACCGGTATACTGCATCACAAATTTCCCGGTTCGATATGAAACCTTCTCACCTTCACGTTTTAATCATTATTATTTCTTATTTTCAATATTTTACTTTAAAATCTCTTTAATTTCTGTCTTAAAATCTAAGCAAAATGCCTTTTATTTTCATGCTGATATTGGAACAAGATATTGTGTAACTCTGCCCTGTAAAAAGGTGCATGTTGTCATTAGTTTTCAGTTTTATTAATTGAATGATTCCATTGACTTCCGACATTTTCATGTTTATACCAGTGCATTAAATAAACAAGAAAAAGTAACATAAGTTCTTAAAAACAAAGAAACGAACGGACACAGTGTACAGTGATTTTGATTTATTTTGATCTAATTCTCAAAGACGGTTAAGAACTGTTCTTATATGGTTATGCAGAGATTAACAAAAATACATTCTAGATGTATATACTTAAACGATAATAGAAACCGAACATAATAAATGTATATCAAACTAAAATGGTGTACACTCATTAAACATGATCTGCAGTAAACGTACAAATACATCGCTTGGAATATAAATTAAAAATAACGACACTTTAATACATACGACCTTCATTCTTTTACAGTATAAACCATTTAGCCTATAAATACACAATTCAAGTACACTTTCGAAGCATTTGACCATAATTTGATTGAGTGGCGGGAAACATAAAGTGCTAACAATGAGAAGCACGACAAACTTATGCTTTGGACAGGTGTTTCCCCCTCCTATTACATAACGTGTTTCTATATGGCGTACATGCAGGCGCCATGGTCATCCTTGAAGACTGTACTTTGATCATTGCTGACTGGTCAACATCTATGCGTACGTGACCACTGGTCAATTGTGGCCACAAATCTCTTCTCCTTCTCATAGTAATCCCTAGGTCATTCATTCCCAGGTCTTCCAAGGGACTGGCATTCCAAGAGATTTTTAATCACGTGTTGGGCAGTGATTGTGTAACCGATTACAACATGTGAAAACGCGTGAATGATTATGAGATGGAAAATAGGGGGTTAAAGGTGAACCTAAAAGAAACTAACTAATACCCGAGACAAATCTTAGAAGTTGTATAGATATTTTTAAGTCCATTAAAAACAACTCAACTTATTTCTACACCATCTAATGCAAGATGCTTTACCACATTCGAGATTTCTCTCTTTGAAATAACATACGTTTCACAGACGTGAGTGCGTGTTTCGACTTTTAATCGGACTCTGTTAAATGTCTTGATCCAGCTCATGACTGCGTGTCATATACAAGAACAAGCATTGTTTCCACAAAATCGCAGATCCATGCAGGGAATACAGCCGCATGCTGATTCCCCACATGTTACCTTAGCCCACCCCCCCCCCTTCTCAACCTCTCCCTCCTCTAAAATTCTAAAATGAAAGACGAGGGAAAGACGGTTATAAGATGATGAGGGTGATCGTCTAAATGCCTTGACATCGAGAGAGAAGGACCTCAATTAAATTGCGATACACATAGGTTCGCATGAGAAAATATGATGAAGGGCACTATTATTGGGTCATCCTTACTCACACAAGTTTAGCCTTCGTCGTATCTCGCACGAGTCACGTTTTCAATCTTTCATACACGTAGCTATATAACTCTTATAGATACTCACTATTCTATAAGATTACACAACGAATCACGTTACTCTTTAATTCTATGAAATAATATCACGTTCACTGCATGATTACTTTAAATTTTAAAATTGTTATCATTATTATTATTTAAGTTAATGTAGATCTAAATTAACTTTCTCAAAAATATGGCATGCACAATGTGCTTAAAGATGACTAATAATATCATGTATGTACATCCACATTAATCAAGTAAGTTCATTATTCTAATCTTGAGCTCTGCATGGTATGGGCATCGTATGCCGAGAGAACATGGCTTTAGTTCATTCTGGATTGTTTATCCTATACTCAGCCCCTATACAAGTTTTGTTGGATTCTGTGAGAATTTATTTTCTATCATTACCAGAACTCAAGCTTTCCTTAGTGAATGCCAATATCATAAAACTGAAATGTTATGAACTAAAATGAGATATCTTATTAATATAAACGTCAACCCTTCTTTAACGATATTAGAAAACACATTCTAAACAAACTTCTAGACTCACGCGATTAATGTTCAGCCGTCCAGTATCTCTTCTTTATAACGGACTTGAAGTAAAAAATCAGATTCTTAAAAAGAAATGAAATTGAAACGTTTCGTGTCGTCCTCATCGAAGGTATTTTAAACAAATGAAATAAAAGGGGAGTTTACTGGCAACCTCTTTTACGTATAAAAATAAATTTCCATGGATGTACCCCCTGCTTGGCGATAAAGGACATTTGGAGTAGTGTTGCCATAGAGATACCTTCTCAGACCTTGGCTGAAGCATCCACACGTTCGCATTAAAGAAAGATTTAAACCATTTCACAACCTCTATTTATTTAATTTATTTCATATTAGAAGGTAGAAAATGGGGTGAAATTATTCAATTATTTTCTAGGGTAAAATTTGTCTTGCCTGTTTTCTAATACCTCTACAGCAGCCTATGCGTAGGCATATTACATTCACTGCATAATATGCAACTGAATGAGGAGACTTTCTGGATAATAAAAAACATCGTGTTTCATTACAAAGCCAATGACCTCTAAGAGCAGTTATGGATCTGAATGAATTCGAATGTGAACTTGGCGATGACTCAGGCACTACTTAGCACGGAAACGTAATACCAGGAAATATATTTTTTCGATGTTCAGCGATACTCTCATTCAAACTAGGATAATACTTGGAAATTGATAAGAGTTTCTCGCTCTGTTGAGTTAAGGATGTTTTCGCCATACTGACAATAATCATCTCATGAATGGATGAAAATCGGGGGTATAATAACAGCTATCTGAATTCGTAGGCTAAAGAACGAAAGTAGGCCTAATAATTTTTCTTTATCCCCCATTTCTTCGCTCTCATCCTTTTCTCGATATATCTCCCCCGTACGTCTTCATACAACACTCTAATCTAACTCTCTCTCTCTCTCTCACTCTCTCTCTCTCCCTCTCTCTCACTCTCTCTCACTCTCTCTCTCTCACTCTCTCTTCAATGCTCCCCTCATAATGTTGCTGACCTCCCCTTTCAGACAGAATCAAAATAACAAGTCTGCTATAGTAGCCTACGTGCTCGTATCTCAAAGTTATGGCCAGCGTATAATGACGGCTTCAATGTCGTCGCCACAGGGTCACGTGTCCTCGGCTGCGGCCAATGTCGTTCCCCCTTACCCGACGTTTCAAGTGCGGTCAATATACATCCTTGCCGTTGAGTGATGTCAACCCTGGATGAGGTTTGCCAATAAGTTACTATGGTTACAACTTTTGTTGTTCAACCTCTTAATGCTTTCAAACAAAACAGTAGTAAGTTTTCAATTAAGAATTAAGGGGGCATTGTGACTTCAAATGAATTAATTCGCAACTGGCTATAATGATTATAACCATAAAGATGTAAATTCATAGCATTTATATTATAATTCGCTTTTTAATTCGTGCCTTTATGTTGAGAAAATTTATCCATTTTGTTGTAGTCTCTAGTATTGTGAATGATAGGCTTTTATCATCTGCAGTGTCCTTTCGTCACAATCTTGCAAGCATGCTTTATGTGTACAATATACTTCTTAAAACGCTTCGTATATCTTTCATTTCTTTTCACAACTACTTACCATAATGAGAGAGAGAGAGAGAGAGA
>BEXV01000515.1:157865-178616 GCA_003118195.1 Hemicentrotus pulcherrimus | reverse complement strand
AGATTTAATCATTTAAATGTAACCTTTTAAAATCATTTTCTAGCTCTAGACCTATTTATTAAACCTCAAAACAACCCCTAAATTATACTTCGGTGAAAGAAGCCCCACTACCGTGCTGTCCGTCTTGAAAATGCATAGGATGAGGCCTTGTTCATGAGTATACAGTATAGTCGTGATACAGGCCCCATGTCCGTGCTGTAGAACATGCAACACCGTTGCACAGGGCCTATATCACGAGTATATATAGTGAGTTGGCTAGGAGACACATATAGTATACTCGTTATACAGGCCCCGCTGCCGTGTTGAAGTGCGTGCGATGCCGTAGCGCGGGGCCTTGATAACGAGTATAGAAGTATATAGTCGTGATACAGGCCCCGTGTCAGTGCTGTAGGACGCGCAATGCGGTTGCGCGGGGCCTCGATCGAGTATATATAGTGAGTTGGCAGAAGTTAGAAGCCTAGTATAAAATCATAATCGATTTGAAATAGTTGCGGGGCCTACATGTATATCACGAGTATGCCGACAAATGGTGTCCTAAAAAATAAAGATCGTCCGCATTTTCACTGGTTATCCTTATTACCGATTCGTGCATTGGCAATTTAAAAAACGTATTCACTAGCGATGATGCTCCATGATCGATGCTTGTCTAGCTTACGCTGCACAGCCTTTCACGTTATGAATGATAGATCTAAGTCCTCAGGAAGGACAACTCATAAATGTTGACAGTGGACTGGGGGTATTATTTTACGCAGAATCTGTTTTTTTAGCATTGCCAATGCGCAAAGTAATCCTACACCCACAGAGCGCCAAAGAAAAAAGACTTTCGTGGACGATCCTTATTTATTAGGATGCAATAAGTGTTTATGAAGATATCCTTATTGTTTGTATGTTTGTTTTATTTCCCTATAAAAAAGACATCATGCGTTCAGTAAAACAATAACGAATAGAATCATGAATCACAAGATGAGAGAAATGGCTGGATAGCCCATGTTCAGCAGTATCGTTATGATGCCAAACACCAAGGTCCTATCTCGTGCCAGCCTTCTCAGGCAAGGCAGACTCGGCTGGCTAGGCCATGTCCATCGTATTTAGGATGGCCGAATCCCCAAGGACATACTCTGTAGTCAACTGGCAACTGGCAAGAGAGACACTGGCCGCCCTCAGCTGAGCTTCAGAGATGTTGTCGAGAGGGCCTTGAAGGCTCTGAAGGTTGACACAGAACATTGGGAGGAATTCACCACCAACCGCCCACTCGAGCTGGAGAAGTACCCTGACTGTGCGGCTGCAGGATAACATCAACTGAAGAGTGCAGCGGAAAAGAAGCGGACTCACCGAAAAGAACGCTGTTACTCACATGGCACAGAGACATTCCACAAGTGCGACTTGTGTGACGAAGACTGCCACTCACGCATTGGTCTGTTCAGCCACAGACAGTGCTGCTCCAGCAGGACAGACAGTTAGGATTCACACCCATGGTCTTCACAGACTAAAGAAGCCCTATGAGTGCTAATTAAAGAATATGTCCTATTAAAATGCACATCTCAAGCTCATAGTTGTACATGTAGCCCTACACAACAGTTTGCTTCCCATGCCATGTGCACACAGTTTAACAAACAGTTCCACATTGATGTCCCTAGCAGCTACACATGCGAAAATTCCTTATGCATAATTTATGAGGCATCTGCATATAAGCAACAGCTCAACGCAGGTGCATACATGTAAATCTCTTCTCGCACATACATGTACACTCTCACTTTGAAAAACTAACATCAAACAATATTATAACATCAAGAATCCAAAAAGATATTTCACAATATTTTTACAAATTATACAAAATCAGTCATATTTACTGTTTTGAAATACATTTGATATACCCTACGGCTGCTAAAACTTGAATTTACAGGTTACAAATTATAGGCTTTTGTAGATTACATGTATGTTGGTATCAACGTACAGAGAATGAGGCAAATAATGCAATGATGTCATTTCTGCACTGCATTGTGGGTCAGGCTTTCAGTGAAATGAGTAGAAAAAACTTGATAATGATCAGATAACATAACAATATCATACCGATAGCAAATCTTCGTCGGTTCGATCGGACAGCTGCAGCGCAGCTCGCACTCATGAATGAGGCATGATGTCACGCAATCAGAACCATGGCTAAGCAAACCGTTGGGCCCTAGGGCTAGACCGGTTAAGTTAGTAAGCCTCAAGTAGCATCCTCTGCTCTGGCCCATTCTGGGCTCAAATTCATTTCATCAAACACACAGTTTAAATTGCTTAATAGTTGATTGAAATTGAAAATCATTGAATGCATGACACCATCATGATCTATGACTTTGTATGAAATACATTGTAGCCTTAATTGGCATCGGTACCCCTGCATTAAGAGTGATGTAAACAAACCCTGACCGAAACCACAGCCAAGGAACCAAGGAAAGCTAGTGGAGTAGTACTAGTAGCAGACATACAAAGCACTATGAAATCGGTCAAGATTTTAACCAAAATTGTGAAAATTTGATACTGGGGTGATAGTGATTTTGCTTACCCTCAACATGTTCCAAAAAAAAAAATAGCTAACATGCGATTTACAAAACCGCTGGCCTGTCCATAAAAGTTTGCGATGTTGGTTCTGCTGCGAATGCAAAGACACTTGGTACATGTGTACTTGGTACTTGGTTGGGTAATCCCTATGGCAGCTCACTCAGGAAGCTATACTGGGATGGTACATGTACATGTAGGTACATGTAGGTGAGGCGAGTAACTACAAGGAGTGTCATGAATTGCAGGAATGGTGTGTGGACAAAGCACTTGTTAATTTGCAGTAAAATATGCTAAGTTCAGTGTAGGTAATGTGAGAACCAATAAGGGGCTGCATCATTCTGATGGAGGGTAGAGCAGCCTTCTTGAAGTTGGTTATTCTTGTTGCATTGGCTGCTGAGCCTGGCAGATGATTCCAGATCCTTATTGCTCTTGGGTAGTATGAGAACTTGAAGGAGTTGTTAGTAGGAATTACATACATGTACATGTACTTCAGGTTGTGGTCGTGCCTTCCTAAGTATGTAGCAGGGATCACTATAGTTGGTGTGGGTACGAAGACAAGGCGGTGATGGATCTTGTAGAGAAGGGTGCATTGGTCGAGGATTCAACATGTATAAAGCGTGTCCCACCCTAGTGCTGCCACAAGAGCCGATGAGATCATGGTGTACATGTACATGTACAGCTATACAGTAGGCTCACAGTTGCACCATGTGAGAGAGTGAGGGGGAGAAGAGGACAGGTAAGTCCTCTCCTACCAACAATGCCATAGTTACCTTTATAGGTATAAGCTCAAGAAAGATTACCAACGGTCCTTCTCAGGAATACACACACTCAAGAAAGAAAGATTACCAACAGTCCTTTTCAGGACTCCCCAATCCTCTCACATGGTGCAACTGTTACCATGCAAGCTGATACTTATTTAAGTAGCATCGAATGTACATAGCTGTTTTTACGTTGCCAATTTGATACTTACTGTACTTTACAGTAATAATGATTAATTTTAAAGGAGCAGGCGTGCAGAGAGGTTGCTAAAGTCAGCAAACTCTTGCCATATGCCTTAGTACACAATCCTTGATATTGTATGCGCTGAGCACTTACTGTTTTGTCTGAATAGAGAGTGCGCATCAGTATTACTGAAATGTGAATTCACCGTGATTAAAATACCTCATAAAGAACTGCCTCATGGATGACAGTAACAGGTGAAAACTGTAAAACAACTGTGCAAGGAGAAGAAGAAGACTTCATAACATTACAATGTGCACTGCAGTCTCCTATGTGCTGCAGAATGGATAAGAATAATAGGAGGAACTAAAGGAAGGGCTCATTACATGAAATCATTATCACTGCATCTTCACTGGCATTGTGGATGAGATAGACTGTGAGATCAGGATAATTAGGGAGGAAAATGCAATGAGAGCAGAGCATTTATCGAAGTGATACAATACCAAAGAAAAAAATAACATTAGCTAGAATTGAAGTCAAACTGAACCGGCCTTGGCTGCGTTAGTCTTGTAGCCCTTGGCTTGATTAGTTATCAGCAGTATCAATTAAGAAAATTCTCATTTCCTCTCTGATATGAAGAGGACAAAAGTGGAAATTCAAAATTAAAAACAATGAATATTTTGTCCACAAAGCAAATTGACCTAGATACATGTTTAAGTTGATTGGTGTATACAGTACGGTAAGGCACGTTCAATGTCGTCTAGCTGATTTAATCTGCAGACACCAAGGTATTTGCTGTGTTTAGTATCTTAGTACAGGTGTGTATCAATGGGTAGATTACCAGCAGAAAGAGAGAGAGAGAGAGAGCTGTGTATGAGAGCTGTGTATGGCATCAAGGAAGGATATAAGACATAGACAGCAGACAAACAGGATTTTACATGCCATATAATGGAGATAGCATACACCAATTTCAAGGTGAAAATATGAAAGAGACAGTTAGAAATAGGGCACAGCCAAGGTGTAAAAAGGCTCTGAAACATTGGATCTGCAAGACTGCAACAGATACTAAAGGTGAAGGCCCTGCGCTTTCTCTGCTTGTAGGTCTTTGTACTACAAATACTTTTTTCAGTGTTCAGTGACTTGTTTTGAAGTTTTCCTATATACCAGTAAATACTTGGTCACGTGCCCTTATTCAGGCATGTTTTCATATGTAGGGCTATGTGTATGAAGGTCATCAAGAGAATGGTCAAATCCTCTTTTCTTTTAGTTTGCCAGTCCATCTCGGAGAGTCTAGACTATTGTCTTAAGGATAAAAACAGATTGGATTTTAATGAATATCATGAAACATTATGTGCAATGGAAACCAAAGTACATGTATTTCATGGTATATATGCAAAGAGATATTACACTCCTTTGTACCGTATATAGCAATTACATACATGTTTATCAATATACTTGTTACATGTAACATGAAGGAAAAAACTGCAGTGTATCATAGACAGGCACATTAATTGCAAAAGATACCGGTACTTTCCAGGCACACAAATTCATTTGCTCAAGAAAATTTGGTATGCATGCATGTACATGCAACAATAACATTATATTGGTATAGGAGGTGTTATCTTACCCTCAAATGATACTGTGGAGGGGGGGGGGGTGTTCTGTGTATTTAGCGAAAAAAATTAACATACTAAAACCCTTATGTGAAACAAAGAGCTGACAGAATATTATAATCTTAATATTCTCATAATTTATTAATTATAAAGTTAATCACTATCAGCTAATGAAAATGCACACTCTCACTTACTGAACATTAAGTTATTACATGTACATGTAGAGAGCTGTGAAGTATTTCAAGCATGGATTACATGCGGGAAGCAGTAATCAAATCACTTTTAATAACAAGCTCCATCAATACTGTTTTGAATGAAGCATTCTGTGATTGCATGGCTAATTCATTTCAAGTTTAAAAGAAGAGTTATTCCATTATCAGAGCATTAATGGGTGCTTACATGTATGAATAGGCTAACAGAACACAATTTTCATAGGAAAAAACAAAACAAGTACCGGTACAATGTGTGGGTCTACAGGTTTACATGTAATGCAAGAACCAGTGATGCATTTTATCCAGAAATCAAAATCGTTTTAGGAAAGTAAGGGTGTTAATTACAAATTAAAGAGATTCCATGTATGTTGGTAGTTACTGGTATCATAAATATATTTTAAAAATATTGCCTTTTACATTTGCACCCTTGAAGGTTACATTTGATATGACTTGGTATGAACTTAGTGTTTCTAGAATTGTGTGAATGGATGCAATGAAGTATAGACTTGGCTGTATACCCTGGAAGTACCTAATACAAGGTCCTCTGATCTTGGCCAACAGTCTGCTGTGGTTAATACAAGTACCAAAACATCGGAAACAATATGGTTGTACTGTACTTTAAGAGACCAAGGATAGTCAAGGAACCGGGGAAGTTTGTAGAGAAGCGTTTCAAAAGGAAATGTGTATTTGGGTTGTGTAAATTCATTTTCATTGAATTCTGCAATTCTCCTTCATTGATGGTGATCATGTGCACTGTTTCTATTTCTATCTTTAATGTTTTTCAAAGCAAAGCCTTGCACGTATTGTGTATTTGTATGTGTCCATGTATTTGTTTGCAGATAATGAAGTGTATAGTTCTACAGTATGTTATCTGTTGGGAGCCAAAAGGGACTTAATTCCATGTAAAATTTAATGCCCATATAGTTCTAAGTAGACTTTAAACAACCATACCTAAAATAATCATGATGTGCTACAAAGTATACCGGTAATATAAAAGTTTACTGGTATTCAGTATTTACAAGGCATCTTTTGAAACAAAGAAAATTAACCTAAATTACCCTTTCATCCATCTCTATTGCTCTCAACTATTGATCTTATTTGTACAGGCACTGAATGAGTTGTTGGAGAGCTGTGGAGCACCTGTAGAGATCCGAGATGGAAGCGTTGGAAGTATCTCCGTTGAGATTCCATGGTCATCTCTACTCACATCTAGTAGTAAGGTGGAGATTAAAGGATTACAGCTTACTATACAACCCAAGTACAGGACTGAAGATGGATCTCCAGAAGGTTGGTAGTACAGTCAAGCTTTTACAACTTACAGTGGTGTAGATGTGACATTAGTGACAATTAGACTAGATTTGCAATTGAATACAGAGTAAAAGAGGGTCCTAATCATTTAAACTTATATTTAGTTATTCAGGAAACAAATTGTGATAACTTAAACAGACATAATGTTTTCATTTTTAGTAAACCCTTATACTACGTATGCATTATTTATTATACGAAGATGAATCTTAAGTTGATGAAAATACTAAGTGTTTTTTTCTTCATAAGTCTCATACTGTATGAATGGAGCTTAGCACTTGTTCCTCTGAGCATGTAGGTATTCACATTTCTCTTCTGCTCATTCTGAAGTTTGTTTTAAAGTGCTTTCTGAATAGTGTTTATAGTTATGAATTCTTTATACATATTTGCTATCATGTTCAAGAAAGTCTCCAAGACGGCTATTTGAATGTTATTTTCTATGTTTGTTTGTTTGTTTGTTTGTTTGCTTGTTTGTTACAGGGAATGGGAGTATCAGTGATTCTATGTGGAGCAGTCTTACTAGTAGTATCATGCTAGCCCAGGAATGTCTCAAGCAGGATCCTACAGAAGGGGAACAGGAGGCAGGGAGCAGTCAACCCTTTGAAGGACCAGAGCTCCTGGCACAGACCATTGAATCAGGTGGGTTTAATATCAAAATAATATCTTAAATAGAAATGTATTGAGGTGTTTCTATTCTAAACAATTTGTGTAGGTTGGGTTGATTATTGCATAGTAGTTGTATGGAGTTCTGCCTTTTAGTTGAAACTGAAGAGAAATTGGCAAATAAGAAGCAAAATTTACCATGACAATAAGTTGCAATGTAAAAATCTATTACAGAAAAAAATGATATGAAAGCTTTGTCGCGATACCTAGCTTTGAAAGAAGTGACAAGTCATTTCGATGCATCCGGTCAAAATGATATTATTCATGTGTTCATTTTAAAAACAAATTTCTTTACTTCAAGAGGGATAACGTTAGGTATCTTATTTAGAAGCTGAAAGTTCTGGAATGAGAATGAAAAAAAAATAAGAGGGAGAGAGAGAGAGAGAGAGGGGGGAGGGAGGAAGATGGCAATAAGAATGTAGGAGCCTAGACGAAATGTTGATGACCAATGGTCTAGTCCAATCAGTCATGAGCTTGACCTGTAGTGACCTTGCCCTTAGGATGAACTCTAAGCGACTGATTGATAGGTTTCTATTAATCACAGATTAAGTGTGGTTAACAGGGTTGGAAGGAGAGGAAGAAAAGAAGGGGGTAATGAAGGGAGATCCAGCTGGTCAATAGGTGATTGTCAATATCACTAGCTACTCATGACCATGACCTCACTCTGAACTTAGGAAGGAATGAAGGAGAAACATTGAGATGTAAACAGATAGAAGGGAATTAGATGGTGAGTAGGGGAGAGGAATAATTAGAGAGACATGGGGAGAGATGCCAAGTACTATGGTACTAGAAGTTATTGTCAGACAGTAAGATTTGAAAGGATAAAAGAGTTTTAGAGAATATAATTATGAGATGAGATTAGATGAGGTTAGAGCAGATAAGAGGGAGGGAGGAGAGAGTGAGAGAGGGTAGAGAGTTACAAGAAGAGCTACAGGAAGAGAGAGAGGTACAGGAAAAGAGAACAAAAAGCTTATTAAAAATGAAGAGGTCTAGAGCAGTGGTCTTGTTACTGGGAAGTTTCAGGTTAAAAACTCAGGAGATGCACTTGTACAGTTTGGCAAGTCATCACAGTAGCATCTATCCTCATTACCAAATCCTTTGAATAGGACTTAGAGCTATAGGTCCCCTAGTTGCATACCTACATGTATATATTTTTGCTTTCTTACCAGTTTGGTAAAAATTAATCATCAAACCATCCATTAATGAATGTACAGACTACAGAAGGTGAGAAGAGAAGATATTGAAAATAATGTTCAGGGCATTATGAGCATCAGCAGAGGGGTGAATATAGAGATAATAAGCAGCAGGAGCTCTGTACTGCTTTTGATAATGAAAGAAGATATTGGCCAGTTACGTTGAAACTGTCAGGGAACAAAATGTAGCTGATCTCGTTCAATAAGAAAAGGAGAAGAAAAAGTGAGGGAAGAAAAAGTCTTGGCATGGAAGGGGAGATAAAGTGATGAAGACAACAATCTGACGGTATGACATCATTGCGTATCACTTGTGTAATATGGTTTTTACGAGCACACAGTTAAACCAGCGATAGAGATTTATACACAAAGACTATTTCATGAATTTGTTTATCATCTGTAGGAAAGAAGTCAAACATAAGAACTAGGCTAAGTTGATGGTGCAACCTAATTTCATTGAAGGGTATTCCTTGTTCTGAGATAACACCTCTTGTAGAATACTGTTATGCTTGACCTATTTACAACTGAAGAGAAGTCATGCATGTCCTTCACTATCTGTGCCACGACAGATGAGAAAATTAGTTATCTCTGCATTTCCTGTTTATAGAAAATATGACTTCTTTTTTTACAACCTTTTGCTAGTTCTAAAGATAATAATGTAAAAACATTATGCTGTAACCATGAACCTTCACATTAATTAATTCTTGCTTTCCTACCACACGGTAGATAAGTGTTATGTAAAGTGTATGTCCTCGAGTTGCATACCAGAGAATTGACAAAAGAAAGTTTTTGAAAGGCCTCCAATCAAAAAAGTGTTTTGAGTCTCTTCAAGTTTTATTTATTTTTAGCTCATCCGGCCTGAAGGGCCTGATGAGCTTATGCCATGCCTAGGGCTAGGAGGGGGATTTAAAACTTCTATACACAATCGTGAAATTCATTATCTATGCTAATTTATGCAAGTCTATTCAAAATCACACAAAAAATGCTTCTTCTCCTTCATTTCTCGACTTATTTTGATTTGGTTTGCTTTATCTGGTAGAGCTAACTTTGGTACACTAAACGTGTACACAGAATTTTGAAATTGGTCTCAATTAATTAATTATGGTAATTTATGCAAATTTATTCCAAAAATAACAAAAATTGCTTCTTCTCCCCAATTTCTAGACCGATTTTGATTTGATTTGCCTTATCTGGTAGAGCTAAATTTGGAACACTAAACTGCTACACAGAATTTTGAGATTTTGCTCCATTGATTTATTATGGTAATTTATGCAAATTTATTTTTAAAATAATAAAAAAATCACAAAAAATGCTTCTTCTCCTTCATATTTTGACCGATTTTCATTTGATTTGCTTTATATCATAGAACTAACTTTGGTACACTATATCTCTACGCAGAATTGTGGGTAACAGTGGGAGTACTCGAGCATTCGACTACTCGTCGCAGCCCTAGTACATTGTAGCTTTACATAATGATATATGTTATGTGTTGAAGCAAGATTAGTTTAATTTGTGAATTTGAAGGAGACACCATGGATATCTCTGGAGACACAATTTGTAACATATACATGTACCGTAAATCTCCGTGTATAAGACGCACCCCGACTTTTGATATTCAAAAAAAAAAAAAAAAATCGACGGCAGAATCGAACCCGTGCCGGCACACACATAGATTGCCTCCCATAGCCAGCACCTTAGACCGCGCGACTATAGCGCACCGATGCCATCCCTAGAAGTTTCTAGTAGTGTACACATTGAAATGGATTCAAATGGCGACTTCGCGTGCTGGATACGGCCCCGTCATTTACTTTTGCCATGTATTGGCACAAATTACTGCATTTAGATCTAAATCTGTACCATATTGCCAAAAAGTAAAAGAAGGGACATGAAAGATTGTTTCTCACGAAGCTAGCTGCTGCGCAGGTTGCCCGTGTAAGTGAGCTGCATGATACAGGTGAGTGAGCTGAAGACACGGGAGAGCTTCGGCCGGCAAAGTGCTTTGCGAAGGGCACAATTTATCGAGACTGGAAAAAAAAAAATCAAAATCTCTTCCCTTCAAATTAGGAACGTAGTTTTACTTCATATAGTAGATTCTATTCTTTCTTTTCATTATGAAATTCATGTTGAGACACAGAGATTTTTGAAAAACCAATAAAAAGTAGCATTTTGAGGACTCAAAATATTCTGTACCTGTCTATACGACGCACCCCGACTTTTGAATTTTCCCGACGGTAAAAAAAGTGCGTCTTATACACGGAGATTTACGGTATGTATGTATTGTACCAATTGCAGCACATGTTAATGTCACATATATGTATGCCCTTGAAATAATGTCACTGGAGTTGGTTTAACATACTTACTGTATCATATAAAGGAAACTTCTTTTGCAAACTCCATGTAATTGTCTATTAATTAATATGTTCTGTGACGTACATGTATGCTTGAATATGTGGCATGACTAAAACAAGAAGAAGAAAAAAAGATTATACATCTCCCCTCCATTAAAAAAAATGAAATTATAGAGAAGGTGATAATTATAACATTGTTTTGTACCAGTATGTTTTGTTGTTGTGATATTGGAAAGAAAACTGGTAGATTGCATACAAAGTATGTTTTCTTGATATTTTTTAACTTCAGTTTTGATGCGAGTTGAAGTGACACTGATTGAGACTGTCGTCCGATTAGAACATGTACCACAAGGATCAAGCACTGGAATAGCTCTAGAAGTTCACATTGAAAGGTATGTTACTCATCTCATCTTGTTTCTACTTTAAATATCTCTTTTGAATTCTTCTTTCTTCTACTTCTGAAAAATCATGCTAACCCTGCCCCTGCAAAAGATATGACATTGAACTGAATCTCTTGACTGCGATGTCTAAACCTCTATGAATTGTTTGTTGTTTGTCTTTGTGGTTGAAGCAACATAAGTTGACAGACAGGTATTACCATCATGTCTATTGTCTGTTGTGTATACAGGTATGACAAAATATTCACACATCACAGACCAAGCCTTCCCTCATTTCTCTTCAATTTTCGCACCTTGTTAATAGCTGTCAAACAAACTGATGTTTTACAACAACAAGCTTTTATNCCCCCCCCCAATCATTCCCTAAAGTTCAATGAAGATTATTTATGAAGATTATTTGCAAAGATTATTCATAAAGACTATTTGTGAAGGTTTGTGAAGTCAGTGCATATTAACAAAAAGAGGAGAATTAAATTGATGTCATGTGGCAAGTCTACTGTTTTGTGAATTATTTTAATTTGTCTGTTATATCTTTTTTTTAAAGTGAGTTTGACAAAAAAATTGTTGTGTACATATCATTGACAAATAGTATTTAGGAAAACATATATTCCTCATCATTTGTCAATATATAATGCCAAACACCAAATTTCCGTAACTGGATGTTCATTAGAAACCATTGCAGTCAGTTTATATCTCTGCAGTTCATTCCTTTATTTCTTTAAATTTGATTGCAATTCTACCACCTGTGTAGTAAAAGAGTAAAATATTAAGAATTGTTTAGAGCTGCACCTCCTTTGAGGTTTCTATTACATGTTGCGCTTTACCTTTCAGTAAAATTGGGGGTTTTCATGTTTTGAAAGGGGGATGTTTATATTGAGCAAGTGGTGGAAATGTTTAGAATTGCTGGTAATGAAGTGTAGTGGGAGATTTCTTGGTCTGTACCTGCTGAGATAACCTTGTAATGAAGCTCTTTTCCCATGCTCTAGACCTTCAATCTCAACCCAACCTACAAATAGATTCAGTGGGAAAGATTGCCTTGAACAAGCACTTTAGCATAATGGATTAGAGGTGAACACTAAGATACCACATGAAAGTGTCTTACTGTGGGAATATAAACATTTCATTCTTTTATGCATAGATTGATTGATAGACACTTTGATGTATATTGACCAGTTATTTGATTCAATGATAGTATTTTGATTGAAGTCTACCTCCTGTGTTGTATAGCCTTCACCTCGTCTGACATTGTTATTATTAGAAAGCACCTCCCTTGAATTCTTTAAAAAATATATATGAGAAATTTGATTTCTTTGTTTGATTTATGAATGCTGATTTGTTGCATGTTAAATTTCAGTTGAAATTTATTGTTGTTTGAAGGACAAGAGCAAAATGGGAAATTTGATAGCGCTCAGAATAAACTGTTGATAGGAGAATTCAAAGAGAGAGTGGGGGAAGGGGTGAAACAGAGGGTAGATGAGAGATTGAGAGAAAAGGTCTTAATCTGCAAATGTGAATTATATTTTTATTATTTTACAGGCCTGTGCAGTTCTAGCATTTTTTAAATGCATTGTGAGCCCAAGCATAATTTAAAAAACTGACAAATATTGATTGAAGTTTTGGAAGCCAAAGTTCACATGACAGATAAGAATCTCAATATGAAATTTATTCATATCAACTTTTTGTTAGCTCACTTCAAAGTATTTCAAACAGAAAATCTGTCTTGATATAGGAATAATCCTTGAACGTGATGATCTAAGTATTTTGAAAAGATTTGGAATGTGAGTTGGTAACAATAGGATTACCTGTTGAAGGCCGCCAATTCATTGGATTGACTGTCTGGGGATGCGTCATGCCTTTCACCAGTAGGATGCAAACTTGACCCACCTTTTTTAGCTGATAAGTTCAATGGAATCCTATTATAGGAGATTACAACAAGCCATTACATCTTTTGATAGATGTTGATCCCCTAGCCAGTCTCCTGCTCATTGGAAGTTTATTTCATTTTCCCAAGGCCAGCATGAATATTTTCATTTACGTGCCATGCAACTTGATTCATGCGTGCGTCAGAGATGTTTCTTTGTACTTCAGTCTAAAAACATCTCTGTTTAGTATCACTTTATGTTGGAAGCTTGAAAGGGAATTTTGTTCATTCTAGAACTTTTTTGATTGGCCGTGAACGTGATCATGAGAAAGCTATGAAAGGAGCTTGGTATGTTAGCTAGTCAGCACAAAGACAGATGAAGTTGAAGCCAAGGCTGGAATAAATAAAGCATGTTCTAGCATAATGCCTCCAGAACTTTGAGGGAAAAAATAAAATATGAGAATTTTCACCCGTGCGCTTTTGTTTCCTATTTCAAATTAAATTTTCTATTATACCCTTCTTTGTGGATGAGCTGTCACCTATAGGAGGCGATTAGCAGGAATTTTTTTCGGCAAACCAAAGATAGAAATAGGTGAAGGACGAACGCTTTGTGATCCTCCGCATGTCTGTAGGCATCCCCTAGGGCTAATCTCGGCAAACAACAATTGGACTTTACCAGCCTGAAAATACAAACATGCTATTTTACAAGCCTGTCAATGATTATTTCCATCCCTCTGGGTGGTCGTCACAAGGCGGAAATGTTCTTTTCTTTCTTTCTCTCTCTCTCTCTCTTAGGAGGAAGGTAAGAAGAGAATAACAAAAAGGAAAGAGATTCTGATTTGATCAAACCTCATGATGATGTGGCAATATTCTTGTCTCTGAAAGAAGAGCCAAAGTCTAGACACTAAAGCCATGAGAATGAGGCTTAATACAAATTACCTTATAACTCATTATTGAATAAATTTATGTAGTCTACAGCCATTATAATTGACTTGTTAGTAAAAGGTTGATATGAAAATGATATCATTGTTTCTTGTTGACTACTGTGCTGCAAAAATACAAGATGGCGATGTGATGAGCGACCCTTTAGAGTCAAGTCATTTATAGATAAGTTACACTTTCCTTTCTATTGCTCTTTTCACCATTGTTTATGTTGGTGACAAAGTCGGTCATAAAGTTATGAAATAATAGTAGGAACATCATTTTCATTAGGTTGATAAACTACTTATGTTTGGACAATTCTAAGCTTGTGTTTCCTCCTAAAATTCAGAGCAATTTCATGAATGGTTTTGGTTGATGATGTACATGTAGGTTGATTCTGATATTGGTTAGTATAGTAGAGGTGTCATGGTCAAGTGATTTAAACACTTGACCTTAAATGCAAAGGTCATGGGTTTGATCTCCGACATGGCTCTAATGCCCTTTGGCTAGGCATTAGTCTACATTTGCCACTCCATACCCAGGAAAGAAATAGGGACCTGGTAGGATGCCCTCATGGTGACCATATGGTAGAAATATTCCCCAGGGAGTGGAAAAGGTGCTCATTATGCTTGATGAATCAGGTGACTGGGGTAATAAATAACTGCAAAGCACTTTGAGACAACATTTTGTATTTAGCTCTATATAAATCCAAATCATCATTATTATTAGTAGTAAACTAGATGACTCTGTTATACCCTTTTCTAAGTGCACTCTATCGGAGTGACACCGATGAAAATACCGATTAAATTTTCCTTATGTAAACAAAGGTGAAACCGCAGTTTTCCCCCTGTTGCTTTCTAACTGCCGGTGAAATTCACTCGCCTGTGCGAGCCATTGCCGGAAGTGAAGAATTATTGCGTAATCATTAAGCCCTCGCTCCATCTAGCTAGCATGCAGCATGCTCAACCATAAGTCAACAAACACACGATAAAGCGGGAGTATATTGCGACCTTTGACCATTTTAATCGCTCTTTTAATCGCCTTTTTCTCCCAAACGTTTTCTAACTGCACGTTTCATCGGTGTCACACCTATAGAATGAGAATTTCTCCTGCTCTTGAGCAGGAAAATTTAATCGCCTTTTTCTCTTCATTTCATCGGCTATTTAATCGCTTTTTTCTCCTCTGTTGCTTTTCTAACTGCCACTTTCATCGGATGCAACCGGATGCATCCGATGAAAATCGGTGCAGTTAGAAAAGGGTATTAGTTGTTAGACTTTCCTTGTTTCCTACCCATGGTTTGGTCCGAGGCATGTCTGTTACAAGTGCTAATGACATGATGTGCCCCTGGGGTATGCTACCTTCAAAACTGCTATTACTAGGCATTCTGGTGTTTTCCTCGCTATTTTTTTCATATTATTATTATTTTTGTAGTAAGTAAACAAGTAAATATCTTGATCTGCATCAAGTAATGCAGATCCATTCACATTCACTCTCTAGTGCTCTTTACCCTTCTCTCACAGCAATTTGAGAAAACTATACAGAGTGCAGAGCAAACTCAGTAAACTGATTCTGAAGCCATTCACATTGGCTTTGGGATCCAGACTGGGTCCGGATTCAATCCACTTTCAAATATGAATATGAATAGGGTATTTCACAACTTCCTTTACACGTCTACATGTTTTACGTGTCTACATGTTTTACGTGTCTTTGTGGATTTCCATAGTTTCTCTTGTCATTTCTTGCTATAGTCCAAGTCCTCTGAACTGGCCGAGTTCAATGCCTTGCAAGGGGAAAACACTATTGACAGAGATGTATTGTGTAAGACAATCTCAGACCTGGGTTAAATATAGAACATTTTAATTTTCTTCCAAGGATTTTTCATTGTTGGAATTGAAATATACACTAGTCTTTTCATATTTGCCTTGTCTAAAAACGTCCCATTTCTTGGTAAGAAAGTCAGATTTCTACCGGAATGATGGATGACTTGGTTGTACTGTGAGTGTGTATACTCAAGGTGACTGTCAAGTTTAAGTGCTGTATTACTTTATTTTCCGGTGAATGACTGAATATGATTTCAAAGTGGGCTAAGCTTGCATCATGAGATTTTGTAGGACTAGTAACACTCTCTTTAAAAAAAAATGTGGGTAGGCTTATTTAGGGCAGAAATAAAGAAGTTGGGTTTCTTAAAAAAAGATCCTTACAGAATCAAAGAATCATTGTCATCTTGAGTTGACAGGTCTGTCAATCAGCTATTGACATTATTCATGTTATAATATTCATTACTCTGTTGCTCAGACTCGGTCTCCTGTTCCTTGATTAATTTATTTTGGATTAATTTCCCCCTTTTCATGGATTTTTTTTTTTTTTTACTATAGAGATTTATTATGTAAGTTCAGCTTATGTCTAAATTGCTAGATGTTTTCATTTGACTTGAAATACAACATACTGTAGAAGAGTTACTTATTTATTTTATTTCTGAAGTTATCTGAAAATTGTGAGTTCCTAGTTATAAATCAGGAAGGACTGAAGGGTACAGATCTACTATATGGACTATGGTCATAATATCTCATAATAATGCCTCCAAAGAGGTACACTTTTTAACATTCAGAGACCAGGTTTAAAACAAAGCAGAATATGACTGATGTTTTCTGTGCGTGTTTGATTGCAGGTTACGTTTCTTTGATGAAGATGCCCAGGATGCGCTTCATAGAGACCAAGGGAGCAGTGTAGACCCTGCCGATCCACCACGCTTTGAACCAGCAGCATTTGTACACAAGAACCTACAGATGATGGGAGTCACAGTCAGATGTGAAGAGTTTCCAGAACAGCAACGTCAGTCTGTTTGGGTTGTCTCTCCTTCTAGTTCTCCATCATCATCTGATCACATTGAAGATGGTTCTTCTAAGGGTATGGAGTTGCCCAGGGCTACCTTGGGATATTGTCTGATTTGGGAAAATATAGCTTTTAACGCTTCCTTTTTTTGGTTATATTTTCATTAGTTTAAAGGAGAAATATATTTCTTTTTGTACAATGTTTTGAAAACACTTAAAAAGAAATTATATCTTGTTGCTATACTTGACATAAATAAATGAAAACGTTCATTTTTTTCAAAGAATAAAAAAGACTTTGTTATTGATAAAAATAGTTATTTCTAACAAGTGAATGATCTTTCTTTTTGTTATGCGACATTTTTCTTTAGATGAATAAAAACTGAAAAGGTTTACATCGATTCCACTTTGTTACAGGTATGAATACTAATGGAGGAATGGAACAAAGTACATTCCTGCATGCAGCCTCTTCCCCTGAAATGCCTCCTCATCATCCACATGAGATGAATGGGGTCAAAGGTCATGGGTCATCAGCATTCACAGCTGACCTCTTAGGGTCATGTCTGGTTGGAGAGTGTGCTGGCAAACAAGAACTGAAAGTCAAGATCAAGCAGAATGATCATATAGCTGGACCAAAGGTTTGTTCTTTCTTTGTAGAAATTTGATTGTGTTTATTATACCTCCGCTACAAAGTAGCCGGAGGCATTATGTTTTCTGGTTGTCCGTCCGTATGTCTGTAGTCTCGTTCTCATGATCGCATTATCTCAAGAATCGATTGATGGATTCCCGCCAAACTTAGGTCATGTATGTATCTTGCAGAGCTAATGAACTGATTAGATTTTGGGGTCATTAAGTCAAAGGTCACAGAGCTTGTTATGTATGCAAAATGACTGGCAGTGACATATGCTAATTACAAAGCCTCACAATGGATATGATCACATGATGAGCTGTGATTCGATCACACCTTTGTATCTGTAAGAGCTATCTAATATTCATAGTTTAAGAGATAAGTCACTAGAAAATGCCATGCTGTAGTAACTTTAAATTATATAAATTATGCTTACTTTTTTAGGCTGACCTGGATATTTATCTGGCTTCAGTGAATTTCTTCCTTTCTCCAAAGCAAGTCCATCTCTTGACAGAACTCTTTAGTGGCTTTCTCTCTCCAGGTAGGTTGTTCAGTCTTACCCTTGCTTAATGGAGTGGTAAGGAGTGCCTTTTATTGATTCTGTATCTCAGTATCATTAAACATTTCAATATTTCTAGATATTTCAAGATATGAAAACTATACCAGATGTATGTTTCATCACTTTTGGAGAATGATATAATAATTTGGGGCACTTTGAGTCATTTTTTTTTCTTCATGTCACTTAGGAATCATGGTTATGGTTTCAGTTGGTTTTGTCTGTATTTCCTTCATCAATATTAATTATCAGTCTTCTAACATAAACATAAAAACCATAAGCATATTTTCTTGTAATTTGTAGCAACTTCAGATGTAGCTACTGTACGAGGACGCCAGCCTAACAAAATGATGCAACCAGAGGATTATCAGAGAATAGAGACAGATATACAGGTGATATATCATTCTCAGCTTTTTATATATAGCTACTATTAAAGACAATGAATAGATTAATTGGGTTCCTTTTCCTTTTGATATTTTTTGTTTGGACTCTGATTGAGTAAAATTTACTAGGTTTCTTTGTTTCAAGCTTTTTAAAGCCTGCCGAAGCCCTACATATTGTCCTACTACTACATCATTTGTTCCTATTTTAATGAGAAGGCCCGCATCCTCCATGGCTCAACATTGGTTCAATATTCCACTGTGGCAGTGGTTGTCAGAGACTTGAAACATTAGGAAATCAACTTTGCCAAACGCAAATGAACGTTAATGAAATTGTTAAAAGAACTGTCACATGAACTTTCAAAGATTGTGCATTAAACATTTATGTTTTATTTAAACAAAAATCATGGATTAAAGTTTCTACTTAGTAGTTTGTGTCTGGCTATCTTAGACGTCCACAGACTTTAAGACATTTTTTTAGATTTAATTCAGTTCAATTCAAATTTTATTGATTAAGATCCAAACAAATAGGATCATCCTTAATTTTTGTTATAACATTGGACAACAAATTTCAAAATTATAGTGTGACATAGATAATTGAGTGCAAAAGTAAAGATTACGATAAAAAGGAATTACACAAGTTAATGTACTAATGCATGTCTCTTCTAGAATATAGATGATATATTAGCATATTTGGAAGCTCCTTGACATTTGACCCCATGACGTATAAAAGATTTATCACAGTCTAGACCCCTTGTGAAGTATATATAATTAAATATAATTGCTATATCATTCTCAGCAAGTGGGCATCGACACATTAATTTTTCAAGAGAATTATTGTCTTTTTCAGGAGCATCATCAGTTAGACCAAAGGATGAGGAAGGAATCTTGGAGTCTCCATGACGATGATCTTGATGATGATGATGATGATCTTCAACCCACCTTTCAGCACTCATTAGGTAAATACCCCTTCCACAGTATCTCCATCTCATCTGTGTCATAACAATCAATTTTTGATTTTTTTTTTTTTATTCCAGTTTATCTTACATTTATCAATCTCTGAAATATTTATATGTTCTTTTCCATTTGATCAATTCCAATTCATCATCTCTGCATAGTAGAAATTTAATTCATGAACATATTTGCTAAATACATTGAGATGTATTATACCCCTCTAATGTAACTCTTATTGACCTTTAACCTATAGATGATGATGATGTGTTCTTCTCCATGACGAGTAGCATGATGTCTCTCTCAACCTTCGTCCATTCCAATAACATGGAATCATCTTTTACCAGCTCTATCAGTTCTTGCTCCACCGATACAAGTCGCACAGGTAAACCTAGCTGAATACTACTTCCAAAACTGTTCATATCAATGTACTTGTATACTATAATGAGTCTGGGAGGGGGTAAAGTATTAGGGTTTTTTTTCTTCTCATAAGCATAATGCTTGAAATATGTTCTTTATTTTGTTCTGCAGTTCATGTACCTGTGTCATATGCATGCACACATATGAGCAGGATATAGTGATGCGAGTCAAAGAATTGGATTATATACCAAGTATAAATTTAACGTGTCACAGCATAGTACTTCATGTGTATTTCGTGGAGATGTCTACAATCCTATTCCCTTGTAATATTTGATTGTCACCTGATTGTGATAATGCAACAAATGAATGTTGTACGTGTTTGTTTGCAGGCAGTGTAAGTCACATGATCTATGGAAGCACCCTGTACAGAGCACCTGGAGCATCACCTATGGCTACTGCTATGCCCAGGTCTACAGCAAACAAGAAACACAGGCACAAGAAAGGTATTATCATGGGTAGATGGGAATTGCATGGGGGAAGTATTGGAATGTAGGAGATCGGGATGAGTTTGTCCTCAGGTCTGTGATGAGAGAGATAGATTCTCCTACATGTAACTCAATCAGGTCAATTTTGTATTCAGGAATGAAATGAATGTTTCTCCGTTCTTTTTGACATTTCATTACTTGATTGGTTTAATAGCTATAGTTCTTTAATGAATTTTCATCTTTTGTGAATTGTATGTCAGATGGGATATATATCAATGACAAATCTTTATAGATTAACATTTGTGTGATCTATGTTATTGTATACTGGTTTCAAATTTCCAGTTGAAATAATTTTTTAACTAATAGCGGTTCATGAGTAAACATGTTACCGTAAATCTCCGTGTATAAGACGCACTTTTTTTACCGTCGGGAAAATTCAAAAGTCGGGGTGCGTCGTATAGACAGGTACAGAATATTTTGAGTCCTCAAAATGCAACTTTTTATTGGTTTTCAAAAATCTCTGTGTCTCAACATGAATTTCATAATGAAAACAAAGAATAGAATCTACT
>BEXV01000515.1:142032-157333 GCA_003118195.1 Hemicentrotus pulcherrimus | reverse complement strand
GAGATTTACGGTACATTAGAAAATCATTTGTCCTTGTGATTTACTACAGGTTACACGGAGCATCTAGATGATGCTGCTGAGATGACACGCTATAAGATCCGTTTCAGCAGTATCACGGCAACCATCCTCCATGAAGACCCTTCTCCTCCTCCTATCATCCCAGCATCCAACATCCCCTCCTCCTCTTCCTTCTCCTCATCCCTTCCATCCCCCGCATCTCCCCAGACGAGGGTCGGAGGTGGGATGACCAGAGAGGAGGTGCTGTCACAGAGGGCGGGCTATTTCTTTGCTGCGTTGGGTAAGGGTGGTTTCAGACGCAAGGATCAAGGTGATTGGGCTGACAGGTTTGAGACTGCCTGCCCTCATGACCATCTCAGGTTAGCTTATAATCTAATTTATTTCTTACAATTTTTTAAGCTTTTATATTGAGTTTAAATGGTGATTTGATCAAATACATTATTATGTATTATGTTAACAACAACAAACAAACAAAATTCCATACAAATTCAATAGCGCTATTGGATATGGTTAGTTTGGTCTTATTGTCAAAAAAAATATTTCTCGATACCCTTACATATTTTGAATATATGAATGACTGCAATTGATGAAGGATAATATTTATTTTATTTTTTATTTTTTATTTTCATTGTCACAGCTTTTTCAGTAAATATGGTTCTGTGATTTCCATTTGAAGAATTTCGTATTTCTTTAATTTAATAATCAATCTAGGTGAACATGATATTTATTTCATTGTTATTGCAGACTAATAGCAGCTCCATTTACTCTGGAGTGTGAATGTAAGAGCAATAGCCATTGGAATGTGACCTTAGTAGAGATGTCTGTTGGGAGTGTTGACCTCCAAGAGTGTCTGTTCAGCAGGCAAAGTCAAACCAATAGTCTACCCAATAGAACACCTCAACCAGCTGAACACATACAGGTCAGTTGAAATCCTGTCTTATCTATTACAGAGGTGATATATAGTGCAGGACATCTTATTCAACTTTCTAGCCATGGTTGTGTTCTCTTACTCAATTACTAAACCATTTATGCTTTTACTGAAGTCTATTCTGTAGATACACTTTAGTACTGCCACCATTTTGATTATTAATGACTGATGTTAAAAATATGGTAAATGAAATTTATGATTGCATTGTTTGCTCCAGGATTCATTTTGTCAACAATAGATGGTTTGCTCTGGGGTTGAATTCAGGAATGTCATAAATTTATGACATTGACTGCACAAATATTGCTTGAGCTTTAAAAAAATGTATTAAAATTTGTAAAGACAAAAAGATTATGAAGTATTTCACCAAGTGTAACTACAGGATGTCACAAAAGATTATTTTATAAGGTGAAATTTTTATTGATTGATTAAGTTT
This sequence comes from Hemicentrotus pulcherrimus, assembly GCA_003118195.1. NCBI lineage: Eukaryota > Metazoa > Echinodermata > Echinoidea > Camarodonta > Strongylocentrotidae > Hemicentrotus > Hemicentrotus pulcherrimus. The sequence continues at coordinate 155,954 of BEXV01000515.1, read as the reverse complement.
TTGCTTGTATGATTAAAGATCTTATCTTTGAGTGGAGAATGTGGAAGTGAAGGAAGCTTTGTAACCAAACCAAGCATCAGGACCAAGTTAAAACATGCACAGAAGATCAGAAATCAGGTTAGTTTATCTGTCTCATGTGCATGTCATATTATAAAGTAATGATACATCATTACAGAGCCCCAAGGAAGAACAAGTAATAATACTGATGAGGCTACATGGATAACTAAGGCATATTATTTTGTTATGGCAAAAAGTTTCAATGTTCCAGTGACATCTTTTTGATTTCAAATCCAATATCAATTCCATGAAACAAAATCATTATGGAAATTGAGAAGCTTTGTATAAAACAAGACATCAAAACTTGATGAAAGCACCAAATGTTTAACAGAAACAATTTGAGCTGTAAAAAAGGAATTTTTGATAGAATCTTAAAGTGGTACCATCCTTTCAGAGACAATCAAAATAATGCTCTACAAGTTATCAAAGTGATAATAAATTTGATCGCTTTCTCCTATATTCTATTACTTTTACTGATCAGACGAGCAAGCGGAGACATATAGTGAAGCCAACTCTAGACGTGAGCATAGAGTTGGGTGTGGTGAACTGTGAAGTGGATTTCTCCTTAGTAGATCGCCTTTACACCTTGCTACATCCTCAGCCATCCTATGCTTATGATTCGTCTGGTCAACGCATGTATCATTCTATGCAACCAAATACAAGTCTGGTAGGTATCTTACCACCACCAAGCCTATGCTTTTTCTTTTTTTATTGTCCTCATAAAACTTCTCTCATAAATCTTGCTGTAATAAATAGTAACACATTCTTTTACACCTTTTACCTTTCAATAATAAACTATACGTGTAAAATATACAGAATTTAAGCTTTCTTAAGTTTTCTTGTTAGTCTGCTGAATTTGCATTATTTATTACTGCGTTTATAACCTTTGCCCTTTAAGTAATGAATTTATATCCATGTGACGTGCACAATTTAAGATCCAAGTCTTCTCATAAATCTTGCTGTAATAAAAGGGCTACATTCATATAGTTCTAAAATGCTTTTATAATCTTCCACTTTTCAAATTAAATTTGTATACCTTGATATGTCTACAAAATTCCCCCCTCCCACCTTGTCACCAGAAATGTGTGAATGTAATACTATCAATTACTGAAGGTTCATATGTTGTTCTTTTTCATTTTCAGAATAAACAGGCTTTCTTCCGACAAGCCCTAGATGATACACCAAGTGGGTCTGACTTACAGACTAATATCAGTGTGACCTGTTTGTCTACAGTCATAGCACTAAGGTAAGATTTGTCAAAAGATGGAAATGAACTAACCATCTAAATCATTGTATAAATCAGAAGATACCCCTTTAGATGTTTTATAAACAGAATATCTTAACTTACGAATGCTTTGAATCAATGTCATCAATATGATTATCTCTTTGTAAGAGTTTTTATTGCACATTAGTAATTTCTTGATGTGATGCACTTAAAATCTTTGAATATACCAATCTTATGAATCTATTTAACTGCATGTATGTTGAAAAGATATTTAATTCACATTTACAAATGTTAAACTGCCTCAGTAAGACCGCCACATCAAAATATAATAATTCTATAAAATGTAAATGAATGACAAGAAAATATGGAAAAAGGCGCTGCTCTCAAAAAAAGGCCTCTACTCTTTCTTGCTTTATTGTAAGATATAGAAATGTGAATCACACTGCTTCTTGTGCACCTTTATGAGGGGAGGAGGGTCTAGAGGGGGGCTGGTTTAGTATGTGATGTTTGAACAAGGCATCATAAGAGTGTAACTTGGAATCCCTCTATTTGATGATTTGTTTGTAGGTTTCCCATACCTGATCTGAGAGGGTTAAGTGAAGTTGCATGGTGGAGGAGATCATTACGAGATGAGATACTCCTTGTACAGATCACTGATGGAGAGTTCACTTGTGCTATCAGAGATAACAAGACACAACAGAAGTTTCTTGTCAAAGCTAGGGAAATCAAATGTAAGTCAACATTTTAATTCATCATTCAATATACTTCTTTGAATTGCTCGATCAACAGAACAGTGACAAAGACTTCCTTACTTTGACTTATGAACTTCAGTGAAACTTTACTCTAGTTTTTTAAAGGAAATGTTATGAATATTTTCATCAACTGTAGTGTTGTTGTTCAAAGTAACATTTATTAATTACTTCTGAAAATAATATTACTTGTAATCAATATCTGTGAGGTAAGGAGAAAATTAAAAGTTTTTTTGTCGATGTAATTTCTTTATATTTGTTTCTTCTTGTTACTGTCTAACATTGTTTTCAAATATTGTCTCTGCAGCCTCGGTGAAGCTAAAGCCAGATGCAGCACCAATGCCCTTTGTGAAAGTGAGTGAGGGTCGGCCAGATAATTCATGCAACTCAGACAGAACATTCAACTGGCCAAGGTAAATGAGTAAAGGTGAAAAGAGGCATTATACCGGAATGTGTAAAATGGGATGGATTGCGTTTTGTGAGGAATTGAATTATCAGTGATTGTCTTTGTGAGTGATGTTGTTTGTCTGTATTAAAGATTTTAATAAGAATATCAAGTGATCCATTTCTTTCTAAGGTTTATATCAGCTCACCCTTTATTGATTTGATACAATATTGGTCATGCATTTGCACTCTACATTTATCATTTTCTTGTTTGGTTCCAGTTTTTGTTTCCATTGTGAATTCATTTGATGTAGATGACTCCAAATTTTAAATGTTACTTGGGGTATTTCAATCTACAATGAATTTATGTTAGTACATAGTACTTTGGATATCAAATGCTACTTATAAGCTTTAATTAGATTATCAAATTAGCAATAGTCAATGTACTGAAGATGTTGATAATACATATGTGTAAATGGATAGAATAGCTGTATCTATGTTTATTTTGTTGAGGTTACTGGTGATAGTTAGCCCTGTCATGCAACCCTCTGTATTGGAAGAGGACCAAGAAGATATTCCGCCTCCTGGACCTGATCTCAACGTGTCTTGGGATAAGAGTTACTTCCAGCAGCATGAGACAGAACCATCACCGTTCAGTTCAAAGAAAGTCATGTATGAGAGTGAACAGGTCAGTGTGATAGCAGCAATGTCAAGTTGAAGGTCTTTCTCTTATTGCACATAAATAGCAACATGATTTATAGCTGAGCTTCTGAAATGGCAATTTACATATTCGAGTTTGCCTTTGAACTGATTATATATGAATGTATAAAATGTGCAAAAGAAAACCAATACTAGGAGAAGATATGAAGTCGTATCCAAAGTGAATCTTTTTAAGAATATAGTTAGACAGGCCAGAATGAGCTAAAAATATTGTAAAAAGGAGACATTTAGGAAAGATTTAATGCGTCATTTTGATGACCATTTTACATATTGTAACTTGTACTTAAGTAATCTAAGAAGAGCTTGAAAACAACATGAATGTTCTTCCTATAATGTATCAAGGAATGAATTCCCTTAACAATATGATAATTTTTAAAGTATATTACCAATATGATTCAATTTTAAGAGAGGGGTGAGACAGTTTATTCAGATATATTTCAGGAGAATACCAGTAGGTCACACAGATAACACATTTATTTCATTTGGTGTTATCTTTTAGATGGTGATGCCAGGTGATCAAGAAGAGATGAGAGACTTCATGAAGAAGACAATACCCAACTCAAGACTAGTGTTTGAACTCAACATCCCTAGGATCATCATGCTCTTAGAGAGTAAAGAATTTGTAGAGATACTCTACAACAGGTATCTAATTGATCCTCTTTGTATTTATCATTTTCCTCTCTTGTTTTGTGGTTTTCCTCTTCCTCTTTTTTTCTTCTTCTTTTGCTTTATGCTCTTCCCTTTCCTCTATCTTTATAAGAGCATATTTCAATGAACTACTTGTTTCATTAGATTTTGTAAAAGTACAGAGCTTTTTAATTTCACTGATATTGATAATGATGGAAATTCTCCAATCTTTATGCTCAATCTTTACATTCAACTATTTTACTGTAACTATTCTAGAACATGATGATGAGTAAAAGTTGCATTAAGTTACATATCTGCAATATTGGCCCCTAGGTTTGCCAATGACATGCTGCTATGGCAGCCGGCAGCCCCAACACCACGAGACCCAATGGATAGCAGATACCCTAACTATCAGCAGGGATCAGGTGGACTGGATCTAGCTACCCAGCTGGCTGGGAGTAGTGTAGCAGAGAGGTTTGGCATATGCAAGTCTGGCCTCCAGTTTGGTGAGTTACCAAAAATCTCTTTGGATCGTCTGGTATTCAAAGTCTCAGATTTTTTTTTTTTTTTTAAGACAATAGGGTTAAGGGCCTGATTGCTTTACTTCTTTTATCAAATTGTGATTGAAGAAAATTTGTCAAAATTATAACCACATTTTCTAATTTCTCTTTGTTGATTTAGTATACTGATATTCCATTTTAAAGTCATACTTGTATCATCAGAAATATTGCTGGCTCTTCATGATAAATTGCTGAATTGAATGTAAGGAATACTGAAAGCAACCCTAGTTAGTATGATGCATTGTCCATTGTTGTTACACAGATTCTGAGTCAGATGATGATGAGGAGCCAGATAGTCTTCAGTTCTATTCTGTCTATGATCACAACTCATCATCAATGAATGCCAAGCATCATCGGTCAAAACATGGTGGTCAGATAGCAGATAGGACTTGTGGTCAACATTACATGTCCTTTACTCTCAATATTAATCATGGTAAAATAACCATGGGAATGCCCATAAAGGTGAGTGGTCAGATAAAAGATAGAACCAGTGGTTTGATAAAAGATAAGACCGATGGTCAGATAGAAGATATAACCAGTGGTCAGCATCACATGTCCTTTACTCTCAATATCAATCATGGTAAAAAATGACCATGGGAATGCCCATCAAGGAAAGTAGGGGTCCTCAGTAAGATTGTGTCATTCTTTTTTTCAAGAAAAGGTTTCAAGTAAATTGATTTAAAACTTCTTCTATGCTATATAAAAAGCAAGAGTTTTATTGTGCAGCAAAATGAATAAACTGGAATTAACAGCACTTCAAGGGAGCATTATTTGAGAAAACCATAGCAATGTTGCAAAGATGAAGTTTTAATGACATTTTCAATACCTATGTCTTGATATCATTGTCAACTGTGTAATTTATTTGCAAAAAGACCTCAACATTTGATGAGTAGTATACTATCATCATGAGGTATTGCACTTGTTGCAGGGTTTAACTTGTGAAGCACTATTTTTGACTGATTTTAGAACCCTGATGGTACTGTGAGTGAGTCTGAACATGGTGAATGTCTGCTAGAGGTTGAGGATGGATGTCTGTTTGCAGTGGCAGCTTACAAGGGGAATGATAATGAGAGTTATCTTAGTCTTCAAGCTAACAGGCTCGCTCTCTATCATGATGGTGAGTACTCAATCAATCCTTATCCCCTCAAATTTGGATGTGTTGTATAACTCACTTCTAATTTATCCAAATCATCCTGAAGAAATTGTTCAGTGATCCTTATCCCTGATCTAATACGATGCATTATATGATAGTACTAGCAATAATATAATAAGATACAGAGAAACTCATGATGAGAAATGATTTTATTTATTTAGATGGATTATTATCATTATTAGGTGTTATAATTTGATAGAGAATTACTGTTGGTTATACTCAGTTTTTTTTAAATATATATAAGGAGATGCAGAAGAAGTGTACTGAACTGATTCAAATATTTTTTGCTTTTTTTGGCTTTGCAGGTTGTGTAACCCACCCCTTCCGAGAGTCTCTTGACAGCACTAGACTGTCAGCTCCAGACCACATGAAATGCTGTCTCTATCTCTCAGATGATGGAGCCTCATCTAAAACAGGAGGGAGTGTAGGCAAAGGAGGGAACAGCCAGCATATGGTGTCACTAGCCATGAAGAATTCCTTTGATCCTGTAGGCAATTTCAAGGTGAGTGTCCACTCAACATTCAGTATACTCTGATAGGAGGAATTGTAGAAGGTAATAACCTGCTGCTGCTGTCATTTTGTATTTTGGCCCAAAAGCTAAAGTAAAGGCAAGAGTACATAGTATACAAAATAGAGCATCATATTTTATATCAGGGATGATGAAATAGACATGTAAGAATGGATAGGAATGATCATGTGTTTGTTTTTTTAACTTTACAGCCTTCATGTTGTTGTTGTTGTTGGCATTTAGATGGCACTCTTCAATCTTTTCAGATTATCTGCGCCATAGCGTCCCTTCTTTGATGTTCATCTTTATGTGAATCATGATTAGGCACATTAGACCAGTCTCAGCCTCAAGTTTATGATGTCCAAGTCTTGACCTGATGAGGTTTTAATCAAATTAATTACCTCCATGTTTTCCCCTTGTATAGACATCAGATTGTGCAATAGCAGTGCGAGGGGCTACTCTACGTCACTACATGTGTCAACCTCAGTATCATTGGAGTACTCAGTTAGGAGATTTCTTTGATGTGATAGATGAACAGATCATGGGTTATGATATGCCTGCTGCAGTCACTCAACTTCATGCTCACTTCTGGGGCTGTGGACTAGACTACAGGTATGTAACAAAGCTTTGTGTGAAAGATAGTTAGTACTTGCTACTTGCCATCATTATGTATACTCTGAATGATTAATGGAGCCTGATATTTGAGAGCCAGCCAAAAGGGAAAAAATTGTAAATCAATGGTTGAAATAATTATTGATATTTGTGCAACATAGTACATGTATATATTGCATATTCTTGGTGTATCATTTCTGAAGATAAAAGACAATTTATTGTTTGTTATGTTTACAAATCTTAGAGTACCTAATTGTAGTGTTTGTTGATTCAGGCATTATAGACACTTTTAAATGTTTTAAGAAAAGCAAGAATCCATCATCTTCATGTATCTAGTAATTCGATTCAAAGTTTGGTCATGAATTTGATTCCATTAACCCTATACTCTATAAGCAGAGCACAAGTTTCCCTGAGTATAAAGACTTTACGTTAATGTTGACTCTGTCTTATTCTTGTTACAGGCCTTTGTACTTACCATTGAAGTCTTTCATCTTACTAGAGTCTTTGAGTATATCCAGTAACTTGGTATATGAAGCCAAGGAGTCACTTCTCAGGTAAGTCTCTTGCTGGATATTGGAAACCTAAACATTTCTTTACAATAGTAAAGGAGGTTGGTTTTGATGCTGCTTGTAAGTGTCGGCTTGCATGGTGATATAGATATTCAGTAGGCTTGTGGGTTGGTTTTGTAGTCTGGCTGGGTTTCAATTTTGCATTGATTTAGGGGGTGATGAATTTGAAACTAAGTTTTCTCAGAAGTTGATGCTGAACTTATATTTGATTTCATAATTTGATTTCATAATACAGAAAAGTCTGTATTTCAAGTTGCCATATAAATATGTAGGGATATATGGTAGGTGTATACAACATCTACCATAACATTGGATTAATGGATGTCTATTTGTTTTCCAGATTTCTCATAGACGATGCTGCATTGTATATATCTGAAAAGTGCAATGATACCAAAGTCAATCTGAAACGAGGTGAGTAATATGAAATCAATATGATGTGAGATCTAGGTGAGATTTATAGTTAGACCTGTTAGGAATATGTCATGTGCAAAGATGATACAAGAGAAATTATTGGTAAACTTTTCTTTTTAAGAGTTAGATTAAGAGCTCATTATTCCATATAATGGTTGATTGTTGTTTTATATAGTTACACAGACATCTATTTTCATATTCTATGAGACAACACCATGTGATGTTATATTGATTGGCTTGTATATCAATTGATATAAGTGAATTATATAATGTTTGATCTCCTTCTTCGCTTCAGATTATGTGAGTGTTGTAGATCTTGGTATGTTGGAGCTCTCTCTCAGACTGAGTAATCATGAAGAGAAGGTGAGGAACGCCTTTATCATATAATTTTAATTAAAAGCATCTTCATTTGTAATCTGGAAGTTGCTGGTAAATCCCTGTCATTTTCCTTCCTAATTTTTTTCATTTGATCTGTTCATGGATAGTTCCAGTTTATATGAATATGTTTGCTCTGCACAGTATTATCAGCCTTGTGAAACTGTTCCTATGCATAGTGGCTGTAAAGTGCACACATCCCAAAGTCGTGTACAGTCAAACCTGTCTACAGCGACCGCCTGAGGGAAACACAAAAAGTGGTCTTTGTAGACAGGTTCCTTCAATACATGTTTCAGTGAGAAACAATTTTCAGGGGAAATCAAAAAAGTGCTTGTTGTAGACAGGTGGTCTTTGTAGACAGGTAGTCACTAAAGCATGTTTGACTGTATTTAAATTGAGATTGATAAGGTGATACAGAAGGATTTCCCTGATTTTGTATCAAAGTGTTAATTTATGAGTGTTGTATTTCTCTTATGCTCAGAATCCCAAGACCGAGTTGAAGGTGACTAACAATGTGGTTCACATACGCACCTGTGCTGATTCCTGTAGCGCCCTCACTAGGCTACTTCTCTACCTATCATCTGATGGTGATGAAGGATGTAGCCCTGAGCATCAAGGGGTTAAGGGTAGCAGTACAACCCAACCAGTAGAGGTCCCTTCTGAGGTGAGACCAACGTTATTGATCGTAATGGGGGGATTTTGATTATGCCCCATTTAAACATGACTAGGTTAACCACCTCAAAAACCTACTACAGCCAAATAGAAACTATTTTACATGTATGTGTAAATGAGTGTAATTTTTGTTAAATAGTTACATGTAACAAGGGCCCCTACACCTACTTTTGTTAATTCTTGTTTTGGAGGTGGCTCTCTGTATCAGTGATGTGACATACATGTAGCTGTAGTTCATCTTTTAGAAAGTCAATGTTTGAATTGGATGTAGCAGTTTAAGGATGTTTCTCAGTAAAGAATCATCAGTTCCTATTGTCTTTCAACTTTTCTGCCTATACTTTTTGTAAGCTTTGTTATCTGGGATTTTATTTTGCATATACTGAGTATTTTTTTTACTATTTGTTTGGGGGTGATCATGTGACATGATAGGCTGTTGAGCGGTGAGTCTGATAATGACTATGTATTTGTTGATTGTAGGAGGAGCCATCACCTAAACAAACCAACGGAGATAGTCCTGTCTCTCACTCTCATTCTGATCAGATGAAACAGCTGATGGATGAAGCTATGAGAGATCTCAATGGTGATTCACCATCTCCTAAGAACTCACCCCAGAACAGAGGTAAATGAATCATTCTGATATATCATTGTGTCTCTATGAGTACAGAGATGTACATGTATGTCATGGATCTCATATTATCATTATACATCAGTAAATCCCACAAATTGGCTATTTTTTATATTCGTTAGATGTCTGTATACACACTGTTATAACAATATGAATTGCACAGAGCCAGAAACTTTCATGGAATTCTTTTACTAGAAGTCTTTATGAATTATTGGTATAAATGCCCACCAGTCTGCTATTGTTAACTACACCACTGCTATATAATTGCATTATGGTCATCAAAAACCTCTCACTTAGTTTGAACAACCTTTTTAGATCCTGGAGATTTAGCTATATTTATAATTTTTATATGATGTTGATATCTCTCAAAACTGTAAAAAAATTTTGTTCTTTTCTACTTGTTGACACCAGACCATGTAGTCCACATTCCCTGCACCTTGAAGCAAGATGATGGAGCAGAGATGTTCCTCTTCCCGGATGAAGATGATGGCCTGGTCGACGAGGTGAAGGAAGAGGAAGATGAAGATGATGTTGAAGTGTTGATTGACATCACACCTCCTCCAGGAAGCAGTCCTGTCTCATTGGGTGTGTCGTCAGGGAGTGGTGGTAGCTGGACCGAACCAGACGGCTTCTATAATGATGAAGAGTTTTGTGTTCTGGACGACCCAGGCATGGGTGTCTTGGTATGTACATTGCTCAGATTTCATTTGAACCTTGATTTATTGATGAAAGTTGATGTACTAATCTGTCTCTGGCTAAAAGCAAATTCAAAGAGATTGTAATATAAAGAGGATCCATATAGTACCTTAATACACGTGCAGAGGGGGCATTACAGAAAGCAGGGGTGCAAGAAAATATGGTAGTCTTATGATGATTTCATAGTATTTGAGACTCACAGATTTGCAAAAGTCTCTAAGCCTGTCATGTAAGGAGATGTGTAAAGTGATTATGCCTCATACAAAATTTGTATTCAAACCAAATTTCTTCCATAATGCCTTTCTTGATGATGGATTTCAAAAAACTTGAAATCAAATCGTAACATTTTTTTCAAGAAATGCCTTTGGTTTTACTGTCCAGTGTATGCATTTGTCAGGGTTCTTTTAAATATTACCAATCTGAAAAAGGTATTTTGTAGAAATCATTCTGAATCTTTTGTATTGCTGTTAAGTTTTAATAAAAAATGTATTTATTTATAGTATGATTGGAACTCGAATCATGAAAGTAAGAGAATATTTACATTGATGTATTCCTGTGATATTACAGAGACACACTGGTGAACCTGAGGTGAAGGTATTAGATGATGGACCAATCAAGATCGACCAAGACCACTTTGCTCCGCCACGGAGTAGAGGTGATCAACTCAATGCTCCTCTAGACTTCCCTACTCCTACCATGAGATATACACTACAAGAGATGACAGTCATATGGCATATATATGGAGGTCATGACCTTAGGTCAGCAGGGTCAACCAAGAATATCTACAAACCAGGTAAGACCTGGCTTTATGGAGTCCGTCCAGAACGTGAAGAGTGAATGTCTTTCTGAGCACTCATTAATATACCCAATTTATTTGTTTATGCCCTGTCAGAATAACTTACCAATATTTATTTAATATTGTAAACCAAGATTTTGTGTACCTTTAGACTCCACATCACAACTCCTAATACTTTCCATTAAAAGACATTACAATGCCATCCAATTTTGAAAGAAAAATGTTGATACATATAGGCAGAATCCAAACACATAACCAGTGTATGTTTGGTAGTACTCAAATTAAAATAGATGATAATGTAGAGTATGTAAACTGTATGCTCCTAGTGCTGTCAAATGTAGCCGCTACAAATCGTGCTTTAGTACGAGTAGTTTGTTCATATTCAAGTTTCCCAGGTTAATGTGTTTGTCCAGAACATATTTTAAACTTTCCACTGCTTACATTTAATTTATTTTCCTCATTATTTAGAAGATTTAATGCCATTTTGATTGTCTTTTTACTTTTGTAGATCTTAGGAGTAGCAGCCCAGCACATGGTGGAGAGAAAAGGTGAGATGTAATTATTTTGTACTACTGGTAAATAAAAATGCTGAATCATGACTGGGTGTAAGTTGCTTGTTAATGAGCTACTGTAAGTTAAAGAAAGAAAGTACAGCCTAGGCATAGCAGTAAATCGGTGAAAGGATTAACTTTTTATCAACATGAGAACCTAGTAAAGAATGAACCACAGTGAGGTTGATGAAAACAAATAAGGGGGCTTTTATCATCATTGAAGGCTCACTGCTAAAAGTGCTATTGCTATATAATTCATTTTTGAACAAACATGAGATTAAATCATCCTTATCATGAGACATCCGTATTACATCATGAATATTTCAAATTGATACTATTGATTGTGTTATTGTTTACTTACTTTCTTAGGCAACAAGGAGGGAGTGGTAGCAGTTCCCCTCTCAGGAGACAGGGTGATAAGCCAACGCACAATGTAGCTAACATGAGATGGCAGGAGAGAGGAGGACCAGAGAGATACCATTCTGTACTTATGGAACTACAAATGAACAAAGTATGATTAACATTTATAACTCATTGATGGTTTATATGTCAATTTTTTGAATTAATGATAATTTGAATTATTTGACCAAAAATTTGAAAGATCATGAGCCACTATTTTCAACTGACAATTATCTGAAATATTTTATGAATATTATTTCACAAATCATTGCATACCTTTAACTCCCCCCCCCCAAAAAAAAAGTGAACTATTTCCAGTCTTTAACAAAAGAATTATGAGCTAAATAAAGATCATTGCGTGTTGTTTTGAAAAGCAGTTATCATTTGATCTTTTCTTTTTCTTCCTCTTTAAAACCATTTCATTACACCTTTTATGTAGCTTTGATAACTTGCTACTTTTATTATTTCTTATCTTCCTTGTTAGGTCCGTTTCCGTCATGAATCTTATCCGTCCGATGCAAAGCAATCTTCAAGACAGATTCTCTTGATCAATGACATTGAGGTTCGAGATCGTCTTGCCCAGTCACAGATCAACAAGTTCTTGTATCTCTATTCCTCAGAAGCCAGACCAAAAAGAACTCATGCAAACATGGTATGTCTTGGTGCATGTTTTATACTTAAATCTACTTGTTTTTTTATCTCTTTGTGTCAATGCATCTTTATTGATTATGTTTGTATTTGATTCCTTTTTTTGATATTTTGTTTGTCAGTTCAGATGTTGATGCATGTTTACTCATCATGTGCCAGTTGAAATTCCTAGAGTAAGTTGGTTTTACAACCGTTCGAAGCATCTTACGATGATGGTACTACAGCTTGTAATGTATAATATTGACATCGTTGGTGATCCTTCCTCTTTTGAAATGGTTACAGAGAGGTTAATCTTGATTCAGGCTTTGCTTCTTTGATATGCATTAAAGAAATGTTGTCTTTGGTGTTGTTTTGTTTGTGATAGGTGCTAGTGAAAGCTCTTCACATCCGCCCAGATCCTGATGTAGACACAGAAGAATGCTGTCTTAGAATCTCTCTTCAGCCTCTCAGATTCAATATTGATCAGGTCAGTTTCTATAGAGTCATATGATAGCATTCATTTTTACATTTCTAGTGATTAATTGAATTTCATTCCCAGTTCACTTGTTGTAAGTGTTACATATAGTGATATTGAAACCATGAGACTCTTTGAATCTGTCTTCTAGTGAAATATTCTAACAAACCAGATTGATGTATTTATACCCTTCTTACAGGATGCATTGTTTTTCCTGAGAGATTTCTTCACTGAGGTGTCATCTGAAACAAATCAAGTTCCAAGTCCAGGTATGATCTCATTCTGGTATCTATATCTAGAGCTTTGGCAGCCGTGCTAAAGCCAGGGTAATAATCGGGAGCGCCAGGAGGGTCAAATCTGACTGACATGAGCGCTATACAAGAACCCACTATTATTATTATTATTACATTGTTCTCTTTTTTTTTGTTCTTGTTTGAATTCACAATTTGTAGTCCAATAATCTTATGTACACCTTGAAAATTGCAGGATACATGTAACATTAATAGAAGGATATGGCACTGTGACACAAGTTTTAAAAATACCTTATTTACTCTTTGCTACATGGTGAAATATTCTAGATTACTTTCTCAAGAGTGATCCCTTCTTTATTGGGCCCATTTATTCAGTGTATAATATAATGGCAAATATGTAACCATTATTCTATGACAGCAAGAGTAAAGCATGTGAAGTGATAATTCATTTTCTCCCTGTTTCAAGAACTACACATATTTTTTCTGCTGTATTGTGTTTCTAAGAATATGTATGTCTTTCTGTTTAGATCACAAGCCTAGTAGATCTCCATCAAACAAGAAGACATGCAAAGTGAGGATAACAGACGCCCCACCCCAAATCATTCCTAGTCAACCCATCTCATCAGATCATCCCATCAATAACCAAGCAGTCAATGACAAGATCAAAGCATCTAACTCACCTGTGCAACCTATCTTCTTCAAGTAAGTCACATCTCTTCATCATTTACAATCATAATACTTTATTCTTGATGACTTTTATACACTTGCTAATTATATTTAATTAAATTTTGTACTGAAGAGTATGACAGCTGTATAGAAAAAGTATTTTAAATACAATTTAAGAAGAGATCAGCTGTGAATCAATTTTGTTTTCTTCTTC
>BEXV01000515.1:127274-140977 GCA_003118195.1 Hemicentrotus pulcherrimus | reverse complement strand
CCCCCCCCCCCCCCACCCCCAGTAAAAACCTGGGATAGGGTTAAGCGCTATATAAAAACGAAATATTATTTTTATTATTATTAATACAGAGTATCAAATATTGGTCCTACTCAATGATACAATACATAACATACATGTATGACACATTCAAGAACTGTTTCCGTTTGCCACTATGCCTTTGTATAGGTCCTTTGTGTTCTCTCCTGATGTTCTCATCAAGCTGGATTATGAAGGGAAACGTGTCGACATGGATCAAGTAAGTCTCTCAGCTGACCATCACATTATCTCATGTGAGGTGCATCTTTTATCTAGCTACTGTATGTAATTACATGTATAAGATTCTAGTAGCCCCTTACATGTTAAAATTCAAGTAAAACTAATGATCAATATCGACATAAAAATAAGGTTTTCATTAAAAGTCACTTATTAAATTGTGTTTTTTGCAGTCACTTAATCAAATATATCCTTGGAACATTAGGAAAAAACATCTGCTTTATTTTTATAGTAATGATCATTTTGAAACTTTGTTTAACATATCCTGTTTTACTTTTATACTGTGCAAGGGTTTTGTTAATGATTGTACTACTAGAAGTACTCTCATCAGATGTGTACTATTGACCTCCTGGCCAATGATGTGTACAAGAGATGGGCAATTAAGGAACATGAACATTGAAATCTTCTAAATTAGTATTCATGTCAATGTACGGACAATGATTATATTTATTTAATTCAAGGATTGTGTCATTTATTATATCGGTGGTATACTATTCTTCGATAAATATGTTGATGTTTATGTTTGATTGTTTAGGGTACATTCCTGGGTCTTCTGGTGGGTTTAGGTCAACTCAACCATTCTGAGCTGACATTTAAGAGAATACATCATAGACATGGGTAAGATTATACTTTCTTTTCAATACACATGTTCAAGATATGTAAGTGTACATAGTTTATAGATACAGTGGCAGTATATTGGTGAAGAGTCATCCCGTTTCAAGGATTTGTGAAAAGCAGAATGTTTGCATAAAGGAAGAAGATTCCAACACCAAAGTTTATCTTTACAACCTTATGATCAGAGCAGCCAATAGGGATGAATATTTCCTGCAGCCCTGAAATTGAATTTTAGTGGATTTATATCGTATCCAGACACTTACCCCCTGGACATCCATCCCTGGATAACCACCTCCTGGAATAAATACCCCCTAGGGCAACCACCCTCTATGACCACTACTCCCCAGGACGACTACCCCCAGACAACTACCCCCTTGTACAACTATCCCCTAGTCCTAGAGGATGGTTGCCCTAGGAGGCAGTTGTTCTAATAATAATAATAGCTAGTTCTTATATAGCGCTTTTCATGACTGAAGGCCCTCTCAAAGCGCTTTACAGATATATATTATTACCCCGGTCATCGGATTCAGGCTTACCTGCACACAATGTATGCACATTCTCCACTCCCTGGGGAGCATTCCAGCCAGGCGTCATTTTTACATGCGCACACTTGCTAATCTAAGCACATTAACTTTCGCATCCTACCGGGTACCCATTTTACACCTGGGTGGAGAGTGGCAAATGTAGATCAATGTCTTGCCAAAGGACATTAGTGCCGTGGTGAGACTTGAACTGCGGACCTTGTGATCCACAGTCTGCTGACATATCCACTCGTCCACGACACCTCGTTCTAGGGGGTAGTTGTCCTAGCAGGTAATTGACTGGGGATGGTGATCCAAGGGGTAGATGTCCATGGGGTAGGTGTCCTAGGACCGATTTATATAGCTCCTTTTCTACAGTATAAGAGGCTTAGAAAAGGATTGGCGTGTGTCGTATGAACATGTAGTAATTCAGACTCAACTAGATTTGTACTTGTATTCTTCTGATATGGAATATGCTTATATTCTTTGTAGGTTGCTTGGTATAGACAGACTGATTCTGTATGCTATGAATGAATGGATGCAAGACATCAAGAAGTCCCAGCTACCCAGAGTATTAGGAGGTGTAGGACCGATGCATTCCTTTGTTCAACTCTGTAAGTATATCTGCAGGATCAGTTGCAATCTGAAATAGTATGAATTATCCTGAATGAAAGTTATTATCTGTGAGAATGCCTTTCAGAATGACCTTTTTTTTTATTATGTGCAAACCAGAAGGTCTTCCTTCCTTTTCTATTTACTGCTTAAATTTTAAAAATGTGCTTTTTAAAAACAATCTACCTCAGAGTTAAAGAGTTATTTATTGGAATATATATGCTTATGAAGAGACCAGTCATTTAAATTCAGATCTACATTTGTGACTTTTTATATATTTTGTTTAACCAGTCCAAGGCATGTTTGATCTGGTGAGGTTACCAGTTGAGCAGTACAAGAGAGATGGGCGCCTTGTCAGAGGTATCCAGAGAGGCGCCAACTCATTTGGTACATCTACTGCAATGGCTGTAGTTGAACTTACCAACAGATTTGTCAAGCTTCTTCAGGTATGCTATGAATCTTTACTTGCCATGTCTCTAGGGATTAATAGTTTATTTCCAGTACCTGTAATAATGAACTGAAACCACTGTTTTCTTTATTTTACAATCATTGCTTACATTCTGCACAGTGTGTTTTATGTGAATAGATGACATATTTTTCCACTTACATTTTTGCATAAATGTTCCCCAAACTCTTGGTTAAAATTTGTTTGTTGTAGGTTATGAGATATTCACTTTTCATGAATGATAATGAAGATTGGATTTGAAATGGATTAATATTGCTCATTCGTGTAAGCTATATTCTGTTTATAATATAATGATTTAACATTATACAATAGTAGAATATTTCTGTAAAGTGATTAGAGACTTTGATGTTCTAGTAGTATGTAAATCCAGAATTTCAATCCATTGTTACTTACAATGTAGTCAATATGTCATGTTTGTCATTCGTTTTGTTTGGCAGGTTGCTGCAGAGACAGCCTATGATGTAGTATCCCCAGGCCCCAGTGTGTCTAGTCGAGCTATCACATACGGTCCATTCGGTCAGCAGAGACTAGCTAGACAACCTGCAGACTTCAGAGAGGGAATGGCTAATGCTATCAATGTAGTCAGAGAGGTAGGAATAATAGCATTACATATAAGCCACTTACTCGCACCTCATTCACTTACAACTGATAGAATTTGCAGAGGATATCAAAGTTTGAATTGTCCTGGAGATAGATATAATATAATATTATATCGAAATATTATTTGGACTAGAGAAAATTGGGAGAGTATGAACACAATAGAAGTATATTTAGGTGAAAAAGAAGACTTAGAAATTGTTTTTGTTTTGTTTGTAAAGGTGTGAGGTTGAAGGATAGAGAAAAGGAAGAAAAGTGAACCAAACAAGTGTAAAAAGTAGGAGGAAATTTTAGGCCTTATGCTTTTTACTCCAGACACGGAATGAGGATTGAATGTAATATTGACATAAAAGAATGAGTATTGAGATATTAAGTGTTGTATCATTGCAGGGTTTGGGTGATACAGCTACATAAAAGAATGAGTGTTGTATCATTGCAGGGTTTGGGTGATACAGCTACAGCTATCATGCAGACAGCCAGGGAAGAACATGAACATAAGGGTGTGTCTGGAGCAGTAGGAGGTATCCTACGTCAGATACCACCCTCCGTTATACGTCCTCTCATCTTAGCAACGGAAGCAACATCCAGCGTCTTGGGCGGGGTCAGGAATCAGATGCTACCAGATGCACGCAAGGAGGATGCAGAGAAATGGAGATCAAAGGCAAAGTGAATGGTCTTGTCTGTCAGTACGGTGTCTAGCATCTTTGATGGAGTCTCAAGGGTGGGTCAGATGCACCAAGAGTAAGACAGAATGGAGGTCTTAGGCAGAGTTAGCCTTCCTTCTCATACATCTAGAAAGTTAGAGGGTACTTTGTCCATGCATTGTGTTATGTGTACTTCAATGTGTAAACTATGCTGGAAAGACAATGTTGAGAGAGGGACCATCAATGCAGGTGAAATATGAAGACCTCATCCAAAGATTTAACTCGTAGTATTCATGTTCTCTGTCAAGATTAGTCTACATCATATCAGAAGTACCTGTATAGTTGTAAAGAAATGAGACCTATACCATTGTTTACTAGTATTCCTTATGTCTGTTTTTTTGTGACAATAGTCAGGAAATTATGATCCTAGTAGTGTATAGTTACATTACATTTGATGTGATAATGCCATGGTGCTGTGTTACGTATGAAACACTTCAATGAATTATGGCAGGAGCTACGATTAGACTATAGAATATCACACATAAAATTAGATTGCTATTTTAAACTGTCTATCTCTTCTGAATGCAAAAGGTGTTATATAAATGATTGATGGTAGCTCTAGTGAAATCAATTATCTTCATCGGTACTGGTAGATGTTCTGCTTTCTTGTCATCCCATTGCTTATACCCGTATATTACCTCGCTACCCATCCTTTACATTTGTGCTATACAAAAAATCACTGCTTTTAATATTATTCTTAATATGACCGGGGTAATAATATATATATCTGTAAAGCGCTTTTAGAGGGCCTTCGGTCTTGAAAAGGCGCTATATAAGAACTAGCTATTATTATTATTATTCTTAATTAATAATAGCAACAAAAACATACATCCTGAAGCTTTTCGTCTTGCACTCATCGGATAAAATCACAAGAATGAATTGAAAGCCAAAATTAGATAATTTAAGCGGAAGCCTATGTAATTATCTTTGATACATCAGGAGGAATATTTCCAGCAAAAGAAAACAAAATCTGTATAGGTTTGCACATCAATACCCTTGGTATCTGGTAGATCTAGACATAATTCCTGAAGTTTGTGGTGTTGTGTTTCCAGCATGTTAATACAAACACTTATCGTAAATGTATGGATGTACTCTCATGTTTCATGAAATGGTATGACCGTTTCATGTTGTTGGAGGTGACTTTGTTTAGCAATTTGTGATAAATTGAGCCTGATTTGATGTGCCATTCATAAAGCGCTTCCAGCCCATCCACTTTGCTGTGCCTTTAGCCAAGGTTTATTTCCCGCTATACCACTGTTTTTCTTTTGAATAATAAGATGTCTTTAAATGAGGGATATTATCTTCTTATTTCCACACAGTAATTGGTCTATAAATTTGTACCATTCTTTTATATTATCATATGTTTACCGGTATGTGGAAATATTTTCACAAACATGTAGAGAGTACAAAGGGCACCTTTTATGTTTTCATGGTGGTGCAATTACCACAAATGATTCTAATATCATCTTTGTTTTAGTTACTCTTGGGAGATGTATTTCTATCATTTATCATGAAAATTCATTATCAGCTGATGATGATTAGTTCGCTGCTTTTCATACAATTGTTTCTAGAGATGTTCATTTTGGCTTCAAAAGTTGTTATATCCTACAATGTGACTTCATAATTAGGCTTCACCTTTTTCCTATTATATTCTGCTTAATGTTCACCTTTTGTAAAGGTAATAACCATATTACAAACCATTGCTTTATCATTTTTTTTTTAATTCTGCATGTTCAAAAATAAAGGTAGCCATATTAATAGTGCATATTATGTGCTATGCATAATTTTAATTTCGATCAATTTTCCCAAACCAGCATCAGGGATGTTCAGGCAAGTATATTTAACATTCAATGAGCTACTGTGTCACAGGTAAGAAGTCACTTTGACATACAGGTATTAAATTTTTTTATCTTCATGATTATTTACCAATTGTTCATGGCTCATAAGAGATATTCCTGGAAATGCAAGCCAAATTGAAATATTTGAAGGGTTTTATTTATTTATTTTTCTAATTTGTTTTAGCCATTGCTTAAAATACTATTAGAACTGGCAGTCGTATAGGGTGCAGTGCTGAATAATAACAATGGAAATATATGCATGACTATGCTGAACGATTGTACTTATATCTTCAAGGATGACTTGATAACTGAATCAAATAGAAAACAATTTATTCAGGACATAGATTTTCGTATTTCAGCTTGAACAGAATTATGAGAGATGTGAAAATGAAATTTTTGCTGACATTTTTTTCTTTCATATTTTATTCTTTCAATATTGAAGTATGCAAACTCACCAGTTCTATAAGAACTGCAGCTGCCTGATGATTGTATTGATGATGATGGTGATGATGATGATGACTACAACATTATTTATACAGTATCTATGTTATCAGAGTACTGCTAAAATAGTGTTTTGTATGTCATTTTAATTTGTAAATTGTACATGTATTTCTTGCTTGCCATGTGTACACACTGTGTGATTTGTACATTGAATGAAAGTTTATGTGTCATAAGCTGATATTATATAGAGAAATTTGGCAGAGGAGCTTTGTCCATTGAGAAAGTGTAAAAACATTCAAATAATGATAAAATAAAAGTACATAATATTTACTGATAAATGATCATCTAAAAGTAAGCTTATCAGTGATCATTTTGAAATCTCTTATTGCTTGCATAGAAATTAGACACAATGAATTCATGTACAATTTTGTTTGAAGATAACTTTTATTTAAACATATATATATTATTTTGTAACTTACTGGTAATGTACAATGCATGGAAGTACATGTAAATGCCCCACTATCTGTCGATAATATATGTGGCAAGTTATCTAAAAAATAAACATGGAACACTGGATATAATTAGAATATGTTTGTTGTTTTGAGTTATTTTTTAAGTTGTAATCAATCTTATAATGTCATTTTAGAAACCCTTGCATGTATAAATGAACATAAATTTTGTGAACACAGTTGTATTTCAGATTTGTAAAAATGTTTATGCCGTCAAATAATGGAATCACAACTGTCAAACACTGATTTGTGCATTTCTGAAAATGTCATGCTGTCAAAATGATGGTTGTTTACACTATTTGCAATTTTTTTTCATCTTACAGAAATTTACAGAGAAATCTAGAGATGAATATGCATGATGTGCCTTTTAAGATATTATACTTTACTTTGCCCTAATTTCCAACATATATTTGCAAGGAGCAAGCCCCATGCATGGCAATGAGATTTTGTCATTGTAACATACCTACTGAGTTGTCCTGGAATTTGAGATGGAAGATCATATAAGGAATAACAACATGAATGGCAAATGAACATAAAGCATTGCTATATGTCATTCATTACATATAGTCTATGTCACAATCTGCCACAATCAATATAATAACAATAATAATCATCACATGTTTTACTTTTCTAAATGAACAGATAGTATGTTGACATAACATCAGTGAGTTGGGAGTAATATTTACAGGGATATTTCTTACACCAAAAAAAAAGACAGTCAATGAGTTGTAAAGTTTGGTGTCTTGATAAGCATGCTACAACCAAAAGAGTTGTTTAATCATTCAATCAGTAGAGAACATGCTTGTACATGCCTGAGCTTCAAAGAACCAAGGACTTAAGCAGTGGAAGATGCTTCAGGCTCTACCCCAGAGACTTCTTGTCTAGTGCATGTCACTTGGGAAGAAAGTGGTTTAACCGTCAGGGAGGTGGATGTATTATTCATCACTGGAGGTTCGGCATGTCCTCCAATCTGTCGACTTACTGGATTCTGAAAGTTTGGAGTTGGTAGCATGGGATACTAAGGATTGCAGTATGGCATGGCTGGATGTGAGAGGAATGGTGCTAGACTTGGGTGCTGAGGGGTGACACCCTGTGCTCCATAGCATCCTACAGATGACCAGGGATGAAGGTAGCCAGCTGGTGTAGGAATGGACGGTGGGATGACACCTTGCAGTGGGTGGCTAGTGTTAGGTGATGGGTACCAAGGTCCAGTTGTTGCCTTGGGTGCTCCTGTAGTTGGTGTTTTATTTGATGTTGATGGTAAACCTGAGGATGACTGACCCTCACTTGAGATGGAAAGCTGTGGTGGTAGACCAGTATTAAAACCCAATGGTGGATACCACTGGGTGGGTGGTGGTGGCAAGAATCCCATGGTTGGTACAGCAGATGGTGGTAGTGGTGGATATAAGAAGCCTGATGGTACCTTGGATGGCAAGGATGATGACATTGAAGGTGTCCCTGAAGCCATTGCTGTTAACCCTGGTGGAGCTCTATAGTGGTGACCTGGTACAGGGTATGGTCGTTGCATATGTGAGAATCTCAAGGGTTCTGGCCAGTACTGTGGAGGTACCTGGTGTTTTGGTTCAGTCACTGGTGTTATGTTCTCAGATGACTCCGCCTTTGCTTCCTCTTTTTCTTGGCGGATTCGTCTCGTCCGAAACCACCCCTAAAAGATAAAAACAAATAAAACAAGAAAGTTAATGAATTGTAGTCATGTTAAAACACTGCAGAGGGGCAACAGTAAAGTGTGTTTTAATGGCATTCTAAAAGGCATCCACGGTGTTTTCCAATTGAAATATGATAAAAGTGAAATGTTGACATACACAAAAACCTTACAAAGATAAGATGGCTTTGAGGAAAAACAGTGCAGGCTACTGTCTAGATATGGGAGGCTCGATTTTCCTTTTTTTTCCCTTCTTTTTTAACCTGTGTTATTTTCATGGTCAGCAATGCATGCTCTTTCAAACATAAATCATTCTTCCTCGTTTTTCGCCAGTATCGCTACTCAAGACAATTGTTGTTTCAGCATTTAAGCCACACTGCACTACTTATAGCTACTTGCGCCTTCTATATAACAACAAATGCATAATCGGTGACCATTGGTCCCCCATAATCCTCTATTTGATGAGATAACCACATGTCCAGTGATCTTGCAGAGTAGTATAGTCCCTCCTGTTCACTAGTTTTGATGGGCTTTAAAACGAAAAATACAAATTAAAATATACGAAAGGCTAAGTGGCTATGATCGGCAGACAATGGAAGATATTCTTACCCTGATCTTCTTGGTATCAAGCCCAGTAAGATGTACAAGTAGTTTCATGGTAGCTGTGCCTGGGTTATCTGAGATGTGGAAGGCAGCTTCGAGGAGTTCTTTTTCACTTGATGTAAAACCTCTTCGATGTGATCCGGTAATAGGCCTTGATGTGGGTTCTTCTGAAGATGCATTCCCATTGTCATGTGGCTGAGTTGTTTGGAAGCTGTGCGGCATGGCGTTAGGGGGTTGGGTGTGGTTTACAGGAGGATTCTCATTCGATGGCTCGTCGCTTGTACTTTTGAAGACAGGTGGTGGAGTTACGAGCGACTGATCAGTGCCTGATGCAATTTCTGAAAATGAATCAAAAAATTAAATGCCTAACATTAGTATGACAGTTACTGTATATGGATAGGATACATTTCAGCTAAACAATCGACGATATTTACAAACTTTCGGTCCATGGACCCTTTTTATAATAAACCACACCATCTCCACTCATCCATGGATATGTTTTAGCTACCCAATTTTGGAGGGATTATTGTTAGAGCACGATCGCAACTATTTTCGAAAAAATGAACTTAAGAGAAATGTCAATACCGTATTGTACATCCCATATTCAGCATGTTTGGATTACATAATACCACGTTGTCTCATGTTCACATATTTCCATAGCTGATAATTCAAAAATAGTTGCGACTGTGTTTTATCTATTTATCCAATTAATCATTTATTTATTGATTCATTCATTTGTTTCGTTAGCACTGGTAATAAGAGCTGAGGAGCTTTCCCTTTGTCTCCTTTCTGCAATTTGATTGTCCCCATTGAGCCCTCTGCGTTAAAATAATGCTAACAAGGAAACGGAAAACAATGATTTGTTTTTGTTGGTTAAGCTTATGTGTCTCGATCCATTTCTATGTATATATTGCCAATCTGGTTTTCAAATTTTCTTTTCTCTTTTCGCACCCCCGCTTGTTTTTATGTTTATTCCGCCCGTATGTAAGCGCTGAATAAACATCACTGCCCGGTCCGATTCTTATCGTAAAGACAGACAACCAAATAGATTTTATATCTAATTAACAAACATAAATGAGGGGAAAGTGGGAAAAGG
This sequence comes from Hemicentrotus pulcherrimus, assembly GCA_003118195.1. Classification (NCBI taxonomy): domain Eukaryota; kingdom Metazoa; phylum Echinodermata; class Echinoidea; order Camarodonta; family Strongylocentrotidae; genus Hemicentrotus; species Hemicentrotus pulcherrimus. Next base: position 131,039 of record BEXV01000515.1, on the reverse strand, counting down.
GTTGCTGCAATTTACACACCTTATAGAGACTTAAATAATTTAGGCCTCATAAGACCAGTGACTGTAATTTTCAAAACAAACGGTGGTTGAGGTTTGGGTTAACCCTTAAATGTGCCGACAAAACTTGATCGACTAAAATACACCTTTCCATGTGCCGACGAAAAATCTTATAATATTTTATCAAAGGGAATTTGCTGATAACTGATAGGGTTGGTAAATGTATAAGGACTAAATGACTGTGTATTGATAAAGCCTCATTCTAATCTTAAGGAAAGTGTGGAAGAAAATCACTTTTCATTTAACTCAAATAAACCAAGCTCTTGTACACTGCACTTAACCTTGCAAACAAAACGAACAGGTCCTATTCTCTTTTGGTGCACTATTTCCGGTGAAAATAAGCCATAACAATTAAGATTTAAACTCTGGTGTTTAATGGTTCATTGTGTTAAGGCGCAGATGGTTTATTTGCAAGTCAATCAATAAACTCTCACGCATCCGCACTGCTGCCCGCAATTTTAACGTTCTAGATTTGCTCAATGGTGGTCTTTTACTCTTAGTCTTACAAAAAAGAGGAAGGATCATCATTAAGATAAAAGACTTAAGGCAAGGGAAGTCAAAACTAAAAAGTATAATAAATGCTTCTCTTTTTTTTTTGCTGGTGGGAAATGTACTAATAATTATGACGAAATATTCGTTTTAATGTTCGGAACATTAAAACGAAAGATACAAACAAACACCGATAAAAAATGTATTGGCAATGTGTGTACTTTTCTTTTCCAGAAGGCACATCATGCAGCTTATATTTTTATTTGATATTTCTAGTGTTTTTTCGTTCTTTCTTTTTTTTCAAAGGGACCAACATTTAGAATTTTAGGGAAACGTCTAAATTCTGTCGTTCCAGACAAGAGCAACCCGAAAAAAAAAAGATTTTATGATCATCCATTATATCTTTATCTTATAATCTATCTTTTTTGAGTATTGTTTAAAAATATGTTGAGGTACTCATTGCTTTCAAGTTTACAAGAAGTGTGTGGGTGAAATGTTGTGAGAGAAAACACTACATTGTAGGAAAGTTTCAAGCAAATTCCCATACTTCAGAATATCTCCAATATATGTACCATATTTCTCTTGCTTGCTTTACACATAACACATTTCAAAGAGGTATTATTTAATTTGAGGTTGTATTTGCTTTTTTTTTTTTAAATAATTAATATAATCATTTGAGCACACTTGGTTGATAATCGCCTGCTGTATACAATGCTAAATTCCACCTGTAATAATCAAGTAACAATTATTTCAATTCCTCCTGCTTTGAACGTATAGGAGAATATTTAGAATGAAGAAAAACTCGGGTTCTACTTTATAGAAAAAAGTTCAGAAGTCGTGATAGTCAAGCCGAGTTGAAGAAATGTGTTTATAATGCTTATAGCAAAATACGTTATTTACAGAAAAATACTTTTTTTTTTGGTTTTTTTTTTGTTGTTTTTTTATTTATGATTTTATTAATAAATCATCAACATACAAATCCTGTACATCAAAGTTCACTATAATGGTTACAAAGACAAATTAAAGATAAATCATAATATGATCACTCCAATCAGAAAAGTACGTTTTATATTTAATATTTGGGTTCCCAGAACGTTTGTTCGAGAAGCACTATTATTTATTGTCATGCTCGTACATAATTAATTTATAACAAAAAAAAAGTTCTCACCATTTTTATCAAGATGAGTATCCATCTGGTCTTCAGCATCAGTATTCTTATAGTTCTCCATGTCTCCCACATCATTCGAATCATTGCTTGAAGTTGATAAAGATGATGATAACCCTACTTGGAATTCAGCTATCGTCCTGGCAAGTTCTCTCGACGTCATAATGGTATCATCGTCGACCTGGGATTGGCGACGTCCTAAGCGCTGATGTTTCAACGGTGATTTCATCATCGAACTATCTGATGTATCGGCTCGACTTACGGATCGAGTTCGCATTCGATTTCTGCTTACAACTGGTGACATCTTCCTGATATTGGCACGACAGTCTAGAGTGGTCTCGACCCGATATCTGTTGATCAGCAAATGATTTCCACAAAGAGCATGTAAACTGCCAGCTAAAGTCCAAATAGTTTGTCGCCTACCTTTTCCCACGGAGCTCTGACAACCGAATGACTCTCTTCAATATTTAAATGCCTGTAAAACGGAACATGCATAAAGGACTGATTAAAAGCTCTATTGTATGTTTCGCGATCCCTGATAAATTAACCATCTAAACGATCGGACCTCTGTTTAGGGTTTTCTTTGCTCTTAGAATATACCCCGTCTGTCGTCCGGATGGAGGAGTTACCGTCGCCTATTGTGTCATGATTAAGCCCTCTTGTTCCTTTCTCTATTCACAGCTCTACTCCATCCCAAATTAAAGGCAGCAAAAGCGTGCCCCAAACAAAGTGTCGTAATCCGGCGTGCGCGTCTTGGAATAAAGACATCTAAGATACCCGTGGAGAATTATCTATTTAAAAGATAAGAAGATATATATAATAGATCGAGTAACAAATACTGTGGAGTTAAAAAAATCGGTCCTCTTGGAACCCCTAACATAGACAATATATGATTGTACTATACATTCCTTTGAACAGGTGGCACAAGAACGATCATTGTTTGCGGGAAGTAGGAAGATTCTTTGTACTCAGATACCAACTGGCACAAAAAATTAACACTCCCTTTTCCTAGTCTTCCTGTTTCTTTCCAAATCGATCGGAAAGCGAAACAAACAAGTAAACAAAATATACATTAATCATGTAAAATATAATGTAAATAGTTATAACACCCACAACATGCTAAACATAATATCAATTAAATAATATGAAAAAGGGTATTGTCATCGAAAGTATTATTCATGTGGTGTTAACATTAATTATTAAAGTCAATTCAATCGATTTAAAGCTCTGCATGTCTACTTATTCTGCTTAATAATTAGCATTCATCGTCAAGCGTTATAGTCCCCACTTAAAAAAAAAAAGAATTAACATTTACTTCCACCCCCTCTCTCTCCCTCTCTATCTCTTTTTATTTCTCTCTCTCCCTATATACCACCCCTTCTCTCTCTCTCTCTCTCTCTCTCTTTCTCTGTCTCTCTTTCTCTCTCTCTCTCTCTCTTTCTCTGTCTATCTCTTTTGCTTTCTCTCTCCCTATATACCATCTCTCTCGCTCTCTCTCTTTCTCTCTCTCTCTCTCTCTTTTCCCTTTCTCGTTTCCAATTCCCACTGTGTGTACTGCCATTTATCGTTATGTATTATGTCTAAATATATTTTTCCCTCGGGCCTCGAAATCCCCCTCTTTAAAAAAAAAAAAACTTTTTTTGTTGTTGTTAGAATCTCTTGGTCGAGAATGACTGGTAATTTGCACAAAAATCAGCAATAAATTAGTCTGTTAAGCAATCGTTAATTTATTTGACTGAGTTAAAGTTTGCATCTTTGCGGTTCCGAGAGTTTCACGTAACAGTAAGTTTACTGATCGGCAGTCACATCTTTTTAGATAACGGGTGTTTCAATAAAGCAGTGAAGATAAGCAGTGAAGAATATAATCGTGCGCTCTCTCCAATCACCTCTTCTTCTCCGTTCTCATGTGCAGCTTTTGTCTTGTAAATCTATTTGTTATGTCTTTGTGTCCTGTCTTATGTTATTCTTCATTGTATGTCTCACCCGATGTATGATATAGGTGCTGCCTAGTAGGCTTGTGGTTGCACCATGTGAGAGTGAGGGGGGGGGGGGGG